>JARFOC010000708.1:52124-63048 GCA_031763485.1 Osmoderma eremita | reverse complement strand
TCCGGAATTACCTGTGCCTAAACGTCCACAAAACATGACACTAAGCGACGATGAAAGTGCTGATGATACCAAGGCAACTGGCCCACCATGTATCCAGACTATTGCTGGACGCTGATGCAAAGTACAGCCGAAAGTCATATATCAACACATTTTCCAAGTAAAGATATCACTTTGTACGTCATTCTTTTATGACTTATACACATATTATAATATATACTTTCACAAAATTTCATTGCTTGATAGAAAAATTCTGAAAACAGATATGAAATAAGAAGTAAGTGTAAAAAGTACTATCAAGTTCACACACTTTACCTCGTGGGACAAAATAAATCTGAAATTTTGTTGACCAGTGTTGGGTCGAATGTTATATACGCGGGCATCGCTCATGTTCAGCCGGCAGTATCAGCCCATAACGCTCTGTATACATATTTCACATTTGCCTTTTTGTCAGCTGAATAGACTATTTATCATTTATTTTCTTTGACTTTACTCATTTCATCTGCATAATCTCTTATTTGTCGTAACAAACGCAAAATGCTTAAGGTATATAATGGTTTCTAGTTGTGACAGCAGTGGAGTATTTTATTGTTAGTACGTTTTATACCTATGACAGGAAACATTAATATAATTCTTACAAGTAGAGCAACTTATATCGATTTATTCATAGGTTCTTTGCTAGATACATAGCGTGATTTACGATTATTAACAAGTAATTGACCCATTCAATCAAATTCTTTTTAATATGCGGCCCGAATAACCGGCCTGTTTAATTTCATTTCCCTTTCATGTCCGCCAATTAGTCGCCGAATCATGAATAATTTTCACTTGACCGCCACTCGAAAAGGCCAAACATGTCGCTTTAATTTAATAACAATAATGAGGGGTTCGAGAGCGCCATTTTTATCCAGTCGTCCGGAGTCGCGTATGTAATTTACGTCGATTAATCATGTCTAACTACCACATTTCACTCCTTCCGCCTTGCGACCACCCCCGCACGTACATTTACGTTGTTATTATTACCTTTTTTCTTGTATATTAACTTCCAGGACGATGTATGGGGTGTAATCACGAATTATAAATTTCCATTAGAAGGAAAGGGAAAAAACATATTTTTAATGCGTGTGTACACAAATGCAACCGGGGGTTTTAGGTATATATAGAACGAGGATGTGCAGCGTGTAAATCATTGTTGAGGTGTTTTGTGCGTGTAAACTTGATTTATGCGACCACATTATCAATCTACAAGATTAAAATGATTTGTGTATCCAAGCATGCCCTCCATAATGTTTTCCCTTCAACCAAACCAATGTTAAACAACCTAAAAGCAAGTAACATAGCATGTAGATGTTGTGTATTAATATTTAGTGAAGTGCATACCATTTGTTTTAAATGAAAGCCTAGACTTGAATCACCTCTTGGAAAAATTAATAATTTTTTTTTAGAGTATGCTACATTTCTATTACTACCATGCTGTTTACATACATCTAAAGAGAGAAATACGTAAAATTCAATTTTATCCGGAAAAAGAGTGAAACATGGGCGGTACCGTAAAAAACATTTGTTTTGTTTTTGTTTCTCATAAAACAATCGAAAACACGACTGTTTACTCAAAAAAACCCACTGTATTATTCATATGTTGTTTATATATTCCGTTTTTACGCAGGGAGGATATCGGAAAGCAAACAAAAAAACATTAATTTCAAGCAACCAATTTCCCAACGAATACCTGTTACATCCAATTTTCTGCAATAATACGTTTTGTAACGCGTTTAAAAGTGACGTCACCCTCGCATTTCGCATTGAATTTCCCGAAAAAATCGTTTAATATTCACCCTTCGAAACGAAAACGTTATAACGTTCGGTATTTCTTCGCTTCCTTATCTAGCGCTACCTTCGCGCGGAGTTTTCCTCTTTCCCTGCATCATCGCCGAATGACCCTGTAGTAGAGTGATTGCAATTAATTCTGGAATGCGGTGTTGTCCTTTCGTGCGTGCCTGACCGACGGGCGCGTCGAAATCTTCGAGATGCTTTCTGAAGGGAGAGCCATTTCGCGCTCGCCGCAGGAGAAGAAGCAATCTCGGTGCGAGAAAAACGATCACCGAGCGACAGAAACGCGTACGGGTGACAGAAACAACAATATCACGCATCATCCATCAAGCGGGGATGGAAATTTTGAAAGCCCCAACAGTTTTTCCGCGGGGGTAGTTTTAATCTACGTGAGCGGCCATGCGGAAACTTTACACTCTAACTTGTCGGACTAATTTTATTTTGAATTAATGATGAGTTCGGGCACGGAGTTCATATAAACGGTTGAAGCAGGAGCGATGAGGTTATAAGAAAGGCATTTTGTTGCTTATACAATGTTATTTAACAGCAATACTTTGAAGTAATCATAGGAACACCTCTGTACGAAAATGTCCTAACTCTAGCAATTATTGTAGTGAGTAATAGAAGTAATCACTAGAGTTAGGACATTTTCGTACGCTGCAGGGAAGCGATGCAAGTTGCAGTGGCGAATCAGTGTGAAGCGTATGCGCGTATTACTATTTATACTATACAAACTGAAGTCGCTGTTATCAATATCATTTACTTCTTATTAAGTGGCGAATTAATTTCCTTTAATAATTATTAACGCACTGTTGACATTGTTCGAGAGAAAATAACCTGGGATTTTGTTGAATTACAATTACTTTACCTTTTATAGGTATTATTTTAGCAGAAGTAGAAGTTCGCAGTCACTGTTATACGTAAACCCATACGATAAACGCCAGGTGGCTTCAAGGAAAGTACAATCTACCAAACTACTGCGCTGTACATCGGCGAAATTCATGGGCAAATATATACAGTGCACGTCTAAAGCATGAACTAAATTCAGTTAAGCTAAATAAATATTTTTGGAAAAAAATGCAGGAACAGGTTTTTTTTTTTTTTTTTGGATAAAAACACTTTTGTATAAAAGTCGATTATCAGCCATCGTTTGTTTTTGAGAAATGATGTCATCAACTTTTTTTAATGACAACTCAACTTTTAATTTTGAATTTGAGAGATCTCTTCATTGCCGAACCGAGAATATAACAATGTTGCCACCTTACATAAAAAAGAGTCTACATCAACAGCCCACAAAATTTAGCGGAATTGCAAAATCGCATTAGAGATGAAATGTGCAGAATTAATCCGGAAATGACTAAAAATGTACAAGAAGAAGTTCTAGACAGGTTTGTGTATTGGCAATAAGATGGTGGATGGCTGTTCTTAATGTAATAATTGTATTTACTTGGCAAAGTCGTTTTTTGTTAATAAAATTTAGGTTTTCTAACATTCAATTGTCATTTACTAAAAAAATTTCTTATGTAAAGTGGCAACATTATTATACCGTCGGTTCGACAATGAAAAAAATCTCCCAAATTCAAGAAAAAGTAGGGGATTACCATAGTAAAATGATGACGTTATTACTCAAAAACAAATGATGGTTGAAAATTGATATTCAGGCAAAAGAGGGCAAAAAGGGTGATCTACATCAAGTGTCTAATTATCGACGGGTTTCGATTTTATGGACCCTATCCAAGACTTTTGAAACAATTGTGTTTGAACGTATTTATAGTTATTTAACAAAATATAATACACTTCATCCCGCTAAGCATGGCTTCGTCAAGGGAAAATCGACGCAAACCGGGTTATTTTCGTTTCTGACAAGAGTCTACAACAACTTGGACAATGGTGAGAGATGTATGAGCCTTTTTATAGATTTGTCAAAAGCTTTTGACTTGGTCAACCATGATTTGCTGTAAAAAAAATTACAGTCATATGGAATATGAGGCACTATATGTAGCCGGCTCGCGTCGTACATGTCTGAAAGGAAGCAGGTGGTTGTAGTCAATAGCAACATGTCTTTAGAACATTCGGTACTATCTGGAGTGCCGCGAGGATCAATACTAGGGCCACTACTCTTCCCGTTATTCATTAACGATCTGCTCGGTTGTATTAATAGCAATCTTATGCGGATGATAATGCTTGCGTGAATGCAGCCGTCAATGTGAATGATTTGACAACACATATCCAGAACATAGTAAACACACTTGTTCAATGGTTCGCTGCTAATGATATGATAGTGAACATAGATAGGACCGTATTTGTCAACTTTACACCAAGGAGAAAAGAGATCCAGCGCAGTCAACTGTTTAGAATTTTTTTTTCTGTTTTACAGAATTTAGTCCATACTTTAGGCGCGCACTGTATAGACTTCTGTGTGGAATGGTTCAATCCTATTACACACATATATGCACGTACATCGTCATGTGTCAAACCATGAGTCAAGAAGTTACTAGGATGTTATTTTCCTTTCCGAATATTTCCCGATGTCTTGTTTTATTAATTTATGTTTCTTGTTATTAAGTATAGTGTAGTTATTTTGTGCGATTGTGCATTACAATAATAAAGTCTATTTATAGAGAATTAAAAGTAGAAAATACAAATCAATAAATGAACATTCGTACTATATATTTGTGGGTATGTATCTGCTGGTGCGAAAATGTACTATCTCTACTGTTCACTACGATTCCTAGCAATCTATATGAAGAATTGAAGATAGAATATCTTGAATATTTTAAGAAATATTACTTTAGGACCATCTTTTAGATATTGTGTATGTAATTAATGGGCAAACCTATCATAAATATATCGTGGCTGTTTGGTTAATATGAATCGTGTTACGTGCAGATTCTTATTTAAATTCAAGTTAATTTATACATTTTTAAGCAATAGACATGATAATCAAATTTGTAAAGTTGTTATTATTTTAATTTAATATATGTTTGAATAAAAACAAGTATTTATTTTATTTTATTTTCATAGGAAATGATTGTCACGAGATCGAATGTAAATTTTTCTCAACTACCACACATACACAAACCAAACGACATAGTAGTTTTTTTATTCACCATTAATTTTCGTCGTGCATTGAATTCGCTTTATTGCATTACGCCATGCGATGGCAGTTATTGCGTGCAGTTTTCCACTGCAGCTGCGCCGAAAATTATAGTCAAATACAGCTTCGTAACGTTTTATTTTGCGAAGATAAAATTTATTTATGAAGTTTTCATTACTCCTCCTTAGAATGGTCGCGTTGTTTCCCAGTTGGCAGTCGAGCGATGTCTTTTAAGTTTAATATAGCGGAAACTGACCCCCTTTCTAATACATAAATGTATCGTAAAATTCTATTACCTCATTTGACGGAGACTAACGGTCAGTTTTATAGCGCGATATTAGTCTGCCAAACGAATAATTCATTTTTAGTTACGCAGAGAGCTTAAGTTGGATCTCGTCTAGAACTAAACAATAAATATGGGGATCATAAGAACTATTATATATGTACATGGAAATTGCAGTTTCCCTAACATTCAAGTGTCATTAAATAATGGTCTGCTCTTAGTATAAGCTAAGGAATAGAGTTAAATTTCGTTGCTTATTCTCTTTCTTATTCTAGAAGAAATATTAACATAGCATCTCTCCTCATATCTCTTCAACCGGCAAAGTAGAGCGTCTGAGAATTGGAGCGACGAAACACGGCTACAAGTGAGAAATATCGTAATGAAGAAAGTCCGTCATTACTCAACGCAGTTGTACCGTGCGCCCCGCTATCATTTCTCCCTTTGCGTCATTGCAGCCCTTTCCCGCTGAGTCCGTTTGTTCTTGCGTTCCCCATCTCTCTCTCTCTCTCCTTGCCCTCTTTCGGCATACGCGCCCTAAACATATACCTACGCAAAAGCGTGTTCCCTTCTGGTCGGCCTCCGCGTCCTCGCTTATAAATCCTTGAATCTTCTTGATCGTTCCCCATCCGGTAACAATTGTTTGTTTCTGCATTTCCAAAAGGACGCGAATCCTTCATTGAGGGTTATAGATTGGTGGGTTATCAATGTCAGCGGTAAATGTAGCACCAAACAGGGTGGAAACTAATTTTGATGATGGTAGATATTATTGACGTGAAAGTATGATACATTAGTAGCAAGTTTATACGATATTATACTTAATAAAGTGGGCTACGTACACAGCCTAAACTGTCTTCATCGAGAATGTAATATAAATATCTAATATAATTTTTTATTTTTTTTTAAGAATTTCAAAATGAAGCATGAGATATTGAGAACTTATAAATAGTTTGTTTATCCCTATTCAAGGATTCTCTGGTAATGCTTAATTAAACACCTCAATCTTTTATACAAATTTCTTCACACCGGAATTGACTCCGTCTTTCTGATGAGAAAGTGAACATTCTTGGCACCACGAGTACCGGCGCAGAACATCCCAACTTTTTGTACTCCACTCCATCGCATCGGCGCGAACTAACTTAAATTTAATGTTATACGCATGCGCAACGAGTACAACCGCTTGGCTTCGTAATCTGTTTAACTGTTCCTAAACGCAATTATTGAGTGCTAATGCAGATGCTTAGTTATATTTATACACATTATTAAACGCTTTATTTATAATAATAATTATTGGCAACAAACATACATTGCAGTAACAAACCATAGCAAGTGTTGTGCCAAGTAGACTAAATCATTGTGTTCTTATGCGAACATTTAGCGTTCTACGTTTAGCCTAGTGAGAGGAACAAGAGGAAAACAAATGAATTAGAGGAAAAAAAAAAGGGAACACAAAAAGAGCAGTCAAAATAATCAAAACATTCGCTTAATGGCGTGGCCTTCCATACAACCTATGATTTTGTTTAGTTAACAGCATTTCGTTTAAAGATGATCTAATTGAATATCTAATTGCGTCCATGTTGATTGATTCAATCTCCGCGTTATTCAGTACTTTTGCTATGTTGTAGACAGAACTACGCTTGAATTCCGTATATATCATATTTTTGCTTTTCGAAAAGTTGCCTGGTTATATCAATCTGATGTAACAATAGAACTCAACTGTCATAACAGTAAATTAAATCACATATGCAATTGCGTCACGTTTTGACATTAACGTTTTTGAGATTAATGTTATCGAAAAGTCATTTTTGAGACAATGTACTATATAAGGAAATACATTTAAAGTTCTTAATTATTTAACGGATTAGCTTTTTTATAAAAATTTTTAATGGGAAAACGACATTTGCTATGTACGTGCATTAGTTATTTGCCGTCATAAAAAAATCTAGATCTCTTGGAGGAATTGCTAAAATTTAAATATGAGGAGACTTATAATACACAAACATTCTTTTCGGATATAACAAAAACAATGGAATCGAAAATACAGCATGTATAAAGAACCAGATAGAAGTAACTACTTCGATGGTTAGCATATTTTAAGGGAAGTTACACAAAACTACAAATCGCTGTTAACTCAATTGGCCAAAATAAAGGAATTCAACGCAACCAAAATTCATCCAATTGCGTAGATTTTGTCGAATTTTGAAATAACAAGGTTACCTTTCCCTCATCTCTTGCAGGAAATTGCTAGAATTAGATAGCTAAACTTATGCTACAGAAGTACTAGCAAGTGAACATGGGAAATACGATGAAGTACTCTTCATTGACGAAATTTTATTTATCCTCGTGACAATGAAGCCAAATGAATAATGCAATGTAGCTTATGAAATAAAAAATCTGAAACACCATGGCGCTATGACTGAGAAACATGGAGGTAAATAAGTTAGGTATTAGAAATAGCTTTCATTTTGCACTATAAGGTCATTCATCGTTTGGCATTTGGTTTTTGACCAGATTAAATTTACTATACATCTCCTTCGGATAGCTTGGAAGATGCATCAATTAAAAATTTGCCAACGTTGCCATTGGAAAAGTTTTTTGCTGTTATGATATATATATTTTCCTTTACCAAAATCACTTGACTTCTTTTCCTTTGCTACTTCCAAGCAAGCGTTTTGGATCATTATTTTTAGGAAACAGGTTCAAAATACGTTTATAAATGGATTGAAATGGCGTATTAATTAATTTATCTAAGAGGTGTGTTCTCACAATGGTAGGGTAGGGTAAACTGGCAGAAGTGTTTAATGTATTAATGTAAGTAAATGTCAAGTTCAAGCAAGAAAATATTTTATAAAATTAAGACAGAAATTATTTAAAACGAATCTCCGATATGTATTTTTTCTTAATGTAAAATAATGTAGATAGTTAAATATATATATTTTTTTTAATTTACGTTTTCCCAGGTCAGTAACACTTAGGGTAAAGATTGAACTATGGTATCGTATTTAGAAAGTTTTTTTGTAAGTATAAACAAAAAGAAAGAAAAACAAATTCAGCACACAAAAATGCCTTAAAAATATGCTAATTGTTACTAAAATTTATTAGTTTCTTTTCTGTACTATACTCAACTTTATATGGACCAAGACCACAGGAATGACGTTGTTTTCGAGGGGTATTGGATAGTATTCCTGGCTCTCAGATGATGGTGACGCCGAAGATGTTGATGGTGTATCTGTTGCCTGTAATGTAATACCTCAGAAATCCAAGTCAAATAATGTACGCTAAGTAGTGCTCACTAGTAGGATACTTTTACAAAGTGAATATTTGTTCATGAATTTTTTTCGGGTTCCAATTTCAGTGATCAATTCCTTTATGTTACCCTCGTTCAAAACATCAAACGTTTCTGTCTATCCTGTTACCTTAATGACAGATATATATAAATGGATTATAAATATGTACAGACACAATATAAAGATATAAAATACGTGAAACAGCCTATATTTATGTATTTAATTAATGGAAGTATATATGAGACTTACATATGTAAATATTTATGTATGTAATAATGACACCTACGTACATACCTTCAAAACATGTTTCTAAACACTCTTCCACTCCCGTAATTTATTTTTCATAAAACTATACATATTAATAATTATTACCTTACTCCATAGAACGACCACCGCATGACCACACAAGACATGCAATAAGTTGCAATTGGCTTGCACTAACTGTACAGTATCATATTGACCAATCAAATTACTGCATTCAACACAGTCGCAGGCAAGTCACAGGCTAAGTTGACAGTTTCCAAAAAATATTTGACGGATTAAGGTTACTATCTATCATGTCACTTATAGGTATGTTTTTATTGTTTTTAGACAAAATTAGTTAAAATTGGACTGGCTGGGAAAAAATTGTATTCAAACCACGTGTGGAAAGTGCTAATGCAAGCGGTCTGCAATAGGGCACTTTCCTCCCTTGGCTTGAAATATATTATTTCTTATAACTACAAAATCCCTACCCTCAAGCAAGTTACTTTCTTGTTTTACAACACATTTTAAGAAAAATATTTTCTTAAAAGAATATTACGTTCTGTTTTGATTCCATTTTTTTATTTTGAAACAAAACGGATTTTTACTTATTTCAAGAAATCATTTCTACCGGCATTAAATAGGAAGACAATATGCCTCGTTCTTGGCTTTTATTTTCTTCTACTAAGAACTTCGTCGGGTAAGTCGATATTACTAATTTTCCATAGAAAACCTTTCTGATTATTATGCAAAAAATTAAGGGGCATTTTTCCTAAAGCATGATTTATAACATTGAACCCAATTATATTATATCGGTTTAGTCTCATTTAGAAAATTGAAAAGCGCAATACCGTCGCAAATAGGGTGCACAATGCTAGGTCGAAATGTAATAAACTGCTCTGGATTCTGAGTCCCCAAAATATCCTACCCACTTAGACTCGATATTAAAACGAAATGCACGTTTAAATTTACTCGTATGCTAATTCGCCTTACATGTTCGCGTAATGCCGGCGCAGTGACGTACGGGTATAGCTCTCACACCCCCAACGCAATAAAACACTCTCCAAGCGACGTAGGAAGCGGGACGAAGAGCGGCATCGAAATAAAATTAAATATCTAACGGGATTTTATAGGCGATCGGAATGCTCCGTCGCGAAACGGAACATCCTTTGTGCATTACGGCAAGGTCGGCGGTGCGCACTGCGACTTCTTCCACTTCTTCAGCTATAAAACCAAACATATAGGGTGGCGAAATTGGTAAATTCGTAACGCTAACACCATTAGGGGATCGGGGGGTTGAGACCAGATCTTACCCTCGCTGTATATGTCTGTATATATATATACACCCGGCAAATTGCAATAGGCCGCCAGGATAAACTGACTCCACAGTGCGTATCCCAGATTGAGTCACGGGACGCGTGCAAAAGGAAGGGAGGAAGGGCGTTCGGCAGTTACTCACAACAGTCTCTCTGCTGTATCTTTTCCTTTTTTATTAAGGCCGGCAGTTAATATACGGTATAGGCTGTGTGTATGTGTGTACGTGTGCGAACACAGCTCCGGCAGTAATTACAACTTTGTCGAGGCTGATCTGGAGCCCCGGGCGGCCGCAACTCTATCAAATAAGATCTTTGATATTGTCAACTCCGTTCGCTAGTACGGTTACGGCCGCAGGCGTCGTATAAAACAAATTGGATTTTCATATTTGTCTTGTCGACAGACTTCAAAAACGTTTGATAGTTTTAGTTGTCCGATAGAAATCGGAATTAAGAAGTACACGTTCTAACGGCCCACAAAAGCGTCAGAAACCTCTTTGAAAGTAGTAGTATGACAAAATAAATATAAAAAAGCCATCGTTTAAATAAACATCTGAAATATTATGAAGAAGAGATTGAATTAAGGCGTTTTATAGAAAACACATTAGCAATAAGTAAATTAACCAGAAATATAAGCAATTTCAAATACAACAAAATAGAGGTGAGCAAAGCTCAAAGCCATCTATTTTTCAATGCATTTATCACAAATGAGTTTTTTACATTACAAAAAAATAATTAAATACCTACTTTCGGCCCGTACTTGGTGAAGGTCCATTATCAATAACCAATA
This sequence comes from Osmoderma eremita, assembly GCA_031763485.1. Classification (NCBI taxonomy): domain Eukaryota; kingdom Metazoa; phylum Arthropoda; class Insecta; order Coleoptera; family Scarabaeidae; genus Osmoderma; species Osmoderma eremita. The sequence goes on along the minus strand of JARFOC010000708.1, from coordinate 52,211 downwards.
AAATGTTCAGTGAAGATAGCAAGGACTGTGGGGCAGCACAATAAACACACTGTTCGGATTACTCCTCCCGCACAAGTATTAATTAAT
>JARFOC010000708.1:7865-23045 GCA_031763485.1 Osmoderma eremita | reverse complement strand
CTTTCCAAAACTGCACTACCCTTACTCCCTATTCTATTTAAATAAAAAATATGTTGAATTTTACCGTTCCATTACAGACTGTAGCAAGAAATTTCAGGTAAATTATAAGTGCTAAAAATCAATTCCACTGCCACGATTTTATTATTATAATTTTTATTCTGTATGAAAAGCACGCAATAAATCGGCCCCCATAACTTACAACAAGTGGGGGTCACAATGATTTCAGATAAACATTTTATTCAGCGTAAGTGTTCATATCTACAGGGTTACCTCCCAATAGCACTTTAGCAATACTAGGCGAGGAAATACGTGTGAATGTCTGCTTGAAAATCTAAAAGAAAATTTATGAGTTCTCGAAAAATTTACAATTTTTAGGGCCAAAATATATTTAAAGCCCATCCATTTCTTTGTTTATCCTATGTTATACGATAAAAATACTGAGGATTCAAGTTTAGCGAGACCCAAACAAAAAATAAATAAAAATCCTGAACTTAAAAGCTATGAATACTCAATAAAGCTGTTTCTGAATGTAAATATCTGAAAGTAGAAATACCTAATAATTGAAATTCGTGTACAATATGTTGCATTCGTTTTTTGAAATTTGTAGTGGTGCTGACAACGACGCATGGAGGGAAAACTGGACAAAATACCGTATAAAAGGTGTTCGAAATGCCCACCATAAGCCCTAACACAGGGAGTTATTACATGTGTAAAATTTAACATATCCTCGCGAATGCGTTGAGTTGCAACAAAAATCCGATGTGGCATATGCTCGGCGTCTTTAATGTGAGGGCAACGAACGTACGGTGAACCCTTAATGTATCTCCACAGAAAAAAATTCTAACGGCTTTAGATCGGGATTATGAGCTGGCCACGTGATCCGACTTCCACGTCCAATTCATTGTGGAAATGTTCAGTTTAAAAATTCTTGTACAATTCGAGCACTATGCGCGGGTGCTTCGTTGTGCAAAAACCATAATTGTTGACATATCGCTAACGTTACGTCATCCAAACAAACCGGTAATGTAGTTTGGAAAAAAGTGAATATAATGCTGCGTTTAATCATTGTGTAAGTGCATGTGGTCCAAGTAGATAATCCCCTAATAACCTTTCCCAAGCATTGACGGATATCCTAAGGTGCGAGGAGCTTTGATGTATGTCGTGGGGGTTTTCGTCTACCCAGTGATGAATATTAGGTCCAAAATACCGTCCTCGGTAAAAATAAATTGATCGGAAAAGAGAATTGCTGACGCAAGATCTGACTGACGAACTTCATTGCGCTGAAACCACTCACAGAAGACAACCCGGAATTAGATCTTCCAATTCCGTTAACCGTTGTACTTTCTGGATATGATATGGCTGAAGTGAATAACTTCTCGTACTCTCATGCCGGGATTCCCTTCCACCATAGTTAAAACACATCCGCTTGTGGACTCTGTGCGATCTTTGATGGCCTCGAGCATCAAAACGTGGAATTACTGGTCCTGTTACTCCAAGCCGATGAAGCCGATTCTGGAAACATTGACAACACAGCAACAGCTACGTCGATACTAATTATAAATCACAGCTCTATCTGTAGTGACGACCGGTGATTCCAATATAATGCTTGAGACAGGGTCGAACTTAAATAAAGAAATATCATTTTCTTGTTACTATGTGCACATAGAATTGCAATCTTTAGGGCTCAACACGTATGTATCTTTGACGTTTTTTTTTTTATATTTCGACTATACAGAGTTCAGCATGTTAGTAAAGTTAATCCAATACACCAAATCCACAAAGGTAGTATAGTAAAGCAACATAGTTCGAAGGGTATTTAATTCTTCCTCTAAAATATTGATAATTCATGCACCACCTATACTCAAAATAAGGCGACTGTCAAATCCTCACCCAGATTACGAAAGGAATGAAGATAGCTCACACATGTCAAAAATACGAACATATATACGACTAGCACTCACTATAAGAATTGGTAATACACATGTAGCACATTCAAAGCACGTCAACGCTTACTTAAGAAAAAGAAAAATATAAATAGTAAACATATTAAAAGTGTAATTGCTTGCTTTTACGACTTGAGAAATGGAAATAGCAATTTGAAATTGATAGATAAACTGTATTTCCTTATACATTCTATCAAAGTATTACATGACGTACGCGAAACACTTATTCAAACAATTATGCTTTTAACATAATGGATTCTGTTATCAAAGTAGTCACCACTAGATTAAATTGCTTATTGCTTCTCTGGATATAAATACTGGATTCGCATCGAAGAATCTTTAAACAAAATCAAATCGAACCTTTAATGTAATGGATATAGCAAAACATAACGTCAATTATTACCGAAACCATTTCCACCGTAAGTATATAATAAACATAATAAGGTAATCGGTAAACGCCAATAAAAAATTCTGCATTTCGCATTCATCCCAGAGTTATATTTTATCCGCAACCGACCGATTGACATTTCCTAATACGGCCACCACATCTTGCAACCGCCATCTCGCGCTAGTGGCGTAAATTACAAGCGTGTCAATCCGATCATAAGTTAGCGGTTGAAAAACCAGGTCGATAATTGAAATCGGCACGCACAATTGAGCAAAGAAGCAATTAATCTGATTACCGACCGGCTGGTAGGAAGAAGCTTACGTACGACCGGCGCACAGGGGTTTCATCTGAAGAGGAAGACGTAATCTGGACGTGCTGTCGGTGGTGGTGAGGATAGCGCGTACTTCAGGCCTATAGACCGTCTGTTGCGATGAATGTGGGTTTTGATGGGAGTTTTTTATCGTTCGCGCCATTCAATCCGTTCAGAATTATTGCAAAACACGGTAATTTCACGGCAAAGAACTAAATTAAATCGCGTAGAGAACACATTGTAGCGATACCTTCCTGTGGTAAAAACAAAAATAGAGGTAGTTTGACGTAATTAGGTTACCGCAATGTGGTTCTGTAAAATATGATAATCTAGATACCTAGATTACAATATCTTGGCTTCGATTGCATCCGTGTGCATTATACCCTACTACAAGAGATAATTAAGGACATGCGTAGATCTACAAAGTTACACCTGTTTTATCTCAATTCAATCAGCATGATAACATGATCGTCAAATAAAATTTTCCACATCCAGTAAAATAAAATTTCGAAATATATATTCTGATCAAGGAGATGTTATGAAACTAAAGCTTTAATAACAGAAAAAAAATTGCAAAACCAGAAGTATACGAAAATGGGCAATTTATTTCATAGAATGCATAAGTCCTTTTACAACTGGAAACGGTTATTATTAAGTTTGGGATGATCAAATTACTAAACTACTGTGTAATTAAATGGTGTAGAGTCACTTAGAAAAAGAAAAATAGCTTCTATTGCTATGTCATGAAAGCTACGGAAGCTTTCTCAAAATAAACAAGAACAATAAACCTACAGTAATTAACATTAATTTTGCATACGCCTTGAAAGATTCGCTTAATATCGTGTATTACCACCACGAACCTGTATAACAGTCATTATTCTTCTAGGCATTCTTTCAATGAGCTGCCGTATGTAGTTTGTGGGATATTTTCCCATTCTTGCTGACGAACCTGCCGAAGTTCTTCAAGGGTGGTAAAGGCGGGTAGATGATTACAAACTCTTCTATTGAGCATATCCCAGATATGCTCGATAGGATTTAGGTCGGGACTACGGCCAGTCCATTTGAGGAATATCAACTTCATTCAGATAGTCCCTCACTACTCCAGCAACATGTGGCCTCGCTTTGTCATGCGAAGTTGTCTATATAAATTGTGCATAAGGGACAACATAAACTTGCTGTATCTTCTCAATGTACCTTACAGCTGTCACTGACCCCCTGAGAATAACGTACAAATCTGTTCGTACATTCGTAGATATTCCGGCCTACACCATAACTGAGCCTCTATGAAAGCTGTCCATCTGGGCCCCTAAGACTAAACCGTAAACAACACACGCTTCCTATTGGCATCTCTCCAATTTTGATGTTCCCCTTCAAGTTGTAACCGGGCAACTCGATGTTGTCTGGTAATCTGTGGTCCTGTAGCCGGTCTCCGTGCAGTCAGACCTGCTTCTGCTAACCTCCGTCTAACGGTCCTTTCACTCACATTAACATTGCGTACCTCTTGCAGTTGATTTCTGAGACTAATAGCGGTTCCATGACGATTTCTTAAACTTCTTAGGACAAGGAAACGGTCATCTTGAGCGGTAATCCTTCCTCGAAGACTTGTTCCAGGTCACCGGGTGTACAACCCAGCCTCGAAGAATCGTGTGTGAAGCCACTGTATAGTGCTTCGACATACCCCGTACATGTTAGCCACGTAAATTTGACTCCATTGATGATCAAGTTTGATTTATTTATTTATTCACATACTTAAACCTGCGTGTGTACATTTGTAAACTATAAGCAGCACATAGATCACAGACGATTCACACACATCGCGGCCTCTGCGTCCCTCTTGAATTGAGGGCCTCCTGTTTGTTTGTTCTATTTTTGTCTTGCTTATTTCTCTGTATTTCTTATAATATCTTTTACTTCGTTTTTGAATTGTGTATGTTGTAGTAGTTTTATGATTTTCGGTATGGTGTTTTAATCGTTTTAGTTGTAAGATTTTGCGCATACTTTGAACATTTAAATCTCTCCGTTCTTATATCAGATACTCTTCGAGTTCGGTAGTCATGTATCTCTTTAGCTGTTTTTATATTCACTTATATATATTACAATACCTATGCGGCGGAGACAATGACGCTAACAAAAGAGGGAGAAGGAATTCTACTAACGGCAGAGAGGAAAATAGTAAGAAGTATGATGGGGGGAAAATGGAAAGTGGATTATATACGAGAAGAACAAACCGAGAAATATGGGAGGATTTGAATGGGGAAACGGTGATAGGATTTATAAAGCTGCAGAGAGTAAAATGGTTGGGACATATATACAGGAAAAAACCAGAAGAGCAAGTGCGAGTAATAACTGAATGGTAATTAGGAGGAAAGAGAGCACGAGGAAGGCCGAAGACCAAATGGAAGGACGAAGTAGAAGAAGATTTAAGAAAAGCGGGAATAAAGACAAGATGGAGGACCATTGTCGAAGACAGAGAAAAATGGAAGGAGGTAGAAGCCAGAATGAAGGAGAGCGTTTGCGTAGTGTAGAAAATTTGGCTCTGATCCAGGCGTAGAGGATCTAGAAAGCTTCCTTATGGAAGCGGCGAATAAGTGACTAGTGCGTAATATTTGTTAAAATCCCCTCATTTCCAACGCTATTGGGTTAATTTATGCTTAAAAGAAAAGTGCTCCTGAGTGTAGAATTAATTCAAATAAAAAAAAACATAGTAATGCAGTAAACAACCATCAAGAAATTCTCAACCCATCAAACATGTATTTACCAATCATAAGATTTTAAAATGTCCTTCGAACTTATTTTCTATTTTGATCAACACTATTTGACATATTAGGAACAGTTTCTTCGGATTTTACGAACACAATGACCATGTCGCACATACTTAAAAACTTTCATAATTAAATAAAGTTTCGTAATTTTCAATTCCAAGTATAGTTAAGGCAAATTATGTTATCATCAATAAAAAAAATAATTCCAATTAATATATTATACACTTTGTAAAATTATTTATCTGAAGAAGATTGCATATATGTAATCGCAACGTTATTAAATAATTAAAATCGAATTTTCGTCTCTTTCCAAACTGCTGTAACAAAATTTTGCTTCGCGATCGTTTCGTTTGAAATACCTCTTCGAATTTCTCGATTCAATGAATTCAATAACGCAATCTAGGGGATTTATCACGGCACGTCGACCCAGATTTACAAATTCTTGACACCTCGCTGGCAGTAACAACAGCAACGGTAGCCGAAGCGCCGGCAGATAGGCCGAGAGAAAAGGAAAGGAAGAAAGCAAAAATCAATAACGACGTTAATGGGGACCGAAGTGGGCGTCTGGGCAGAAGAAAAAAGCGCGATTTCCATTGGCAGGTACGGCTAACCGACCTCTCGGAACTGGCGCTATCCGCATGCAAAGTGTGGTATCGCATTTGCGCCCGTTAAATCTATTTAATGAGAGCATCATTATCTTGGATGCTCGAGCACTGGTGAGGGTAAGGTGTTGTCCAAAAGTACCTCAGAGTGAATGCCCCACATTAAGCGGGACGTCCCAATGGAATCCATGCAGATAACCTCGTCATCATTCCGTTGATTATATTCGTCAAATATTAAAGGGAAATGCATAGCTTTACAAACTAGGATTGTGGGGAAAAATAATGTGCTACATAATTTAACAAACTGTGGATGAAATAGACGAGAACGAAATATGAATCATGTACTATGAGCGCCAACCATAATGTCGTGCGTCTGACACCAATCGCTTCACGTTCTATAACTAATGTCACAGTACTGTCAAAGTTGAACGTGAAGCGGTCGGTTACACTCCTGACAACCGCACGACATTATGACAGCTGACTGTACAATACCCAATTAATTTCCATAGGTAAAATCCAAAATATACCAACGTATTTTACAACCCACAAGCAAAAAAGTGCCGTAAAAGATACTAAAAATAAAATATGGAGTAATATATAATAGAACAAAACCGAAGTGCTCTAAGCAGTCTGGTGAATGACTGAAATGAATGCTTCCTAAACATGAGACATCAAGTTTTCTTTAAAATCACAACCCACTAGCATTTTAATATTACAAACGCAGATATCGTTGCTATAGTTAACCTTGTCAAAAGACCTTCATCTTATTATTTTAGCGTATATCATTGAAAATATTTATATTTTAAAACTAGAATGTAAAATACTACATGTTTTTATACGAATAACCTGGCATCGGTTGATTTGTGTGACACTTGGCGCCATATTTGTCTCCTTTCGCCTGTAATTTGCTGTTTACATCAATATTCAATTGAGTTTACATACACAGATCATGAGATAACTGCTTTTTTACTCGCCCCTATAAATAATCTACCGCATAAACAATGGAATTACTTTCCTTATTTTTCCGATTAAATATACATGCGTCTCAATCCAATTAAAATCGCTTCTGTCCTGTCTCTATACCGAAAACATCGCTTCCATTGTATCGAGGAATTATTTATAGGCATTCCGTAACATAATACAACGAATACTTCGCTTATTCTGCGCCTGTAAGCGTGCAGTTCGAAAAATCAGACCTCCCATGCGAAGATATTCGGTTGGTATCGAAATTATTTTTACGTTCGCCGTCGTCAGAGCGAGGGGCGGAGAAAAAATGTACTCCCGTCGCAAAAATCCTTCAATTAACATTTCGCAGCGGATCGAATTTGGATATTGGCATTTCGGAAATTTTTAAATTGACTTCTTCGCATACATATTTTTATATATAGTCTGGGTAGTGCTGATGTCTCCATCTAAATATAGACACAAGTCGTATTTACGACATTCATTAATCTTTTTTCTCGGGCCCGGAATGGAGTTGAAGTTGTAATAATTAAAATGGACATTAAAGCTACTAGTATATAAGTTCTTTAGACGCAACAAGGAACTTGCAGAATATTATCTAACGTACTGCCATCATAATCGTTTTTAAACCGATCAATAGGATGCTTTTATAATAAACGTTGTAATTACAACTTAAACACCAGTCTGTTCGACGTTAAACCATAGCAGCGAACGAAATGAACGAATGAAACGACCCCAGTTTATAATTACATAAGAAAGAAAAATTAAAAGTATATACTACGGAGATAATGATATGTTATTAGATCTTCATAATGCTGGTAATTTACTAATTGTTACGGACCTCCCGCCGTTTCTATTTTGCAATGAAATGGACTTTTCAGCGATGCATCATCGCTAGGTTAATAAACCCAACCAGAATTCATATTTGTATAAGCGCTAAAGTGTTGTACTTCTGAAAGTTAGACAACCATATTAGGATACTAGAAACAGAAATGACCATATTCCATTATTTTATTAATTTTCTCGTCATATTAACAAATATTCTGTTTATATGTTAAGCAATACTAAAATTTAGGGCTAAATAATTAGTTTCGTCTGAGTAAATAATTAAATATTTAAGCAGCGTTATAAATAAACAGTACACCGTTATATGTAATATCCAGGCAGATATAACTTGAGAAGATATTATCCAGTATAAATGCATTAAATAGTGCTAAACGTATCACACACATACAATATTCGATGGCATATTCATTCAATTACAACCTCATACAGATAATGTTTCGCTTCGAATGGTTATTCTGTGCGAAAATATTTGCTCAAAAATCTCAACTACCGTTACCGCTATCCTAATGTTCGCGATTGTTGCAAATCCCACTCATAATTTGTTGCCACCGCTATATACGATTGCGGTTGAGCCTTGTGTATTTTTCAATTCGCAACGATTAAAAAAATCGTCGCTACATCGTTAACTAAACAGAACACGTCCATGTATCATTCTGTGAGCAATGATCGACGAAGCCGTGATAAATGAGCAAATAACCTGACGATACATCGAAAGCCGTAACGCTCGCTGATTCTGCTATACGATCGCTCATATACCATAAGCACGTGGAGTCTGAGAGGAATCGCGGGCATAAGGTAATAGATGTGAAAACAGAAAAAATACAAACAAATGTTGCATATATCACAACCATACAGCTTCGATTGCAATGCGGTGCAAACTCAGGATTATTTTACTACTACCGCTCCCTCCCTGGAGGTATACCAGCGAAGATAGCGTAGTTGAAGACTTGCTAGTGACATCACTATTCCTATTTTCCATTCATGATATTAGGAATATCCAGTTATTGCCTAGAATTTTTCGGTTATTGCTTCTAAGAAAGTTGAAATTTAATATGATAAAAATATATAGATCTCCAAACAGGCTTCGATTTCCACATTTCTGCAATTCTCAGTAGCTAGATTCTTGCCTTTTTTACATCTTCATGCTACTTGGATATAAAGCAATCTGCTCGACAAGCTAAAAAGGTTAACGGAAAATATAGACACCTAGAACGGATACGAATTGTGGAATGGGCATTTGCGATGTAGTAATTATGGTGAGTACCGAGACAGGGACGCAGAAAAATATTCAGATCTGGTAAAAGATACATTTAAAGAACACGGAATAACCATAAACAGAAGAAAAAAAACGACAGTAATGGCAATGACCCACGATCACGAATTTCAATAGTTATATTGTATAATAGGAATATTGCTTGAAGATAGCATAAGTCAAGATGTTGAAATGAATAAGAGATTCGAAAAAGCAAACAAGGTATAAATTTATTAATAAGAAGAAAATCTCTAGAAAGACAAAGGTAAAAGATATATAAAACTACATATCGACCACTGCTAATGTATGAATGTGAAACTTGGGTTCTGAATGACTGACAGAGTAACAAGATTCAAGCAAAATTAATGAAGCCGCTAAGACGAGTCAAAGAGGTTAGGAGGGCTACAACTTATTGGGTTAAGCTTCAAAAAATGGATAATTCAAGGGAGGGCAAGCAAGATCGGAAAAAAGAAGGAAATGAGGTAGGGTCAACCAAAGATGGAGCAAGCCAATTGGTAAAATACTGGAAGAGAATAGACCTTCCTGGAATAGGGCTAAGTTAATGTCTAAAAATAAGAAAGAGTGATACAATCACAGGGCAATCAGAGTAGTTCCTAGAAAATAGATGAAAAATTTTCAAGACATCTCAATTGCGAAAATTATCGATCATTATCTAATTAGCGAGTTATTTCTTTACATCTGCAGTCGAAACAGAAAGACAATATAGCAAGACAAAATTTCCATCAGGTAACCGAGAAGGCCTATGTAGTTATAATATGTTGGAACATGAGTGGTACCTTCGTCTCAAGAATTATTTCTAATTGTTGGCTAGACAATGATGAGCAACTATTAACGCGTAAGGCAAAGATACGCATTCCTTATATCCTATACGCTTTGTTCATATCCTTAACCGAAGATAATCATATCGGATACAATATTATAATTTATCATTTTTTCGCACCTTGATTGTGAATATTAAAATACAAATATTTAAATAAAAGAAAAGATTTGTGTTGTATCGTATTGTAATATATTATGCAAATTTAACGGAATTTGAAACCCAAATCCATGGCAAACAATAAATAAATTGAAATAAACATTTATTCACGGATGAAATATAATACCAACTTTGCCGTTGAACGTGCCAGCTAACAAAGCTGCCATCGATAACATCTTTCCAGGTGCCACATCGGCTGCCGACTACATGAGGAACAGACAAGAAAAACGTCGTTACGCGAGAAAAGTGGCATCTGAATTACTATAACTGTTAAAGTTAAGCGCTTCGCCATGTCTATGTTTATCGGATGACGCTATTGTCTCGTTAGTGTTCATTAATTGTAATATGATCCCGAAAAAATGCAGTAACTCTAACGGTAACTGCCTTGTATTGTTGTATCTGGGTGTCGTGGTTGTAAGGATGAAGCCAGAGTGTTTTGCCCATTCGCGGATTGTAATCATATCAGAATTCCTATACTTCAGTTGTCGGTGTGTATGCAGAGATGTCGTTAATTCAAATAACGGATACCGTTAAGCAAAGTGGAGGTCAGAACCTTTTATCCAGTGATTAATATTCAAATAAAAATAGAAATGTTGTTAAAAACTTTAAGAATTTAGAGTACAAGTAGATTTCCCGATATGTCTATATATGTAACTTAAAATCATCATTGGTATAAGAATACGGTGGCTTGAAATAGTAAAATACAAAAACAAAAAGACCAGCTTGATGAGTGAGGAACTGAGTTCTACCATGGAAATATAATACAAACCAATTTGCTGCATCACTTTATATTCAATATAACCTTAGTTTGTAAAACAGTTGATCATATTGTATTGATCATTATGTAAGCGTTTTTTTTTGCTAGAGCATCAACATGGTTTCTATTCTAAAAGATGAATTTTAATGAATCTAATACTAATTCTTCAGGATGTTCAGTTGATGCTGGATGATGGGTTCTCGGTTTCTGCAGTATACACTGATCTTTGCAAGGCTTTCGACAAAGTTCACCATCATTCGTTACTAATTAAACTACATAACTTTGGAGTGCATGGGCGATTGCTGAAACTTATCGGTTCATACATCACGGATAGGACCCAATATGTTACCGTAAACAACTGCAAATAACAAATAGTACATACAGGTGATATCAAATAAATTGCTTACAAAGTTTTTATAACCTAAGTAGTTTCAGAAAACATGAGTTTCGGAAGCACACACAGTCAAATGAAATAGAATACAATGCAGAACAGAAGGAATTACTTGTAAAAAAGATGAAACAAGACAATTATGATGGTGGATATAAAATACAAATAATAGGATACGGTGGCTTAAAATAGTAAAAATAAAAAATAAAAAATACCCTTACCACCTCGATGAGTGAAGAACTCCGGATACGTATTTCGGCAGTTGCCAACTTAACTTAACTTAACTTAATTTAAGTTGCAACTTAACTTAGTTAAGTTGCCTTCCTCAGCAGAATCTACGAAGGAAGATAATGATTTGCACCACACAGAACACCACTTGAATAACACTATGTTATTCAAGTGCTGTTCTGTGTGGTGCAAATCTCCCAGAGTACGAAACACGTATCCGGAGTTCTTCACTCATCGAGGTGGTAGGGGTATTTTTTATTTTTACTATGATGGTGAAACTAATTCTCTGTAAAAATTTCACCACGTATGAACAATCCAATGATAGACACTGTTAATTTGGATCAAAGCATGTTTGCTATAAGTAACTTTGTATTGCAATACTACCAGCATAATAATAACAGCTTCTCAAGAAAGAATGTATACGAAACCCACGAAAATGTACAAAAACCAATAATAGATCTTATAGGTACTGAATATTTTTAGGCAGTATGCTTTTTCTAGACTCAAAGAACAGCACTCTATTCAAAAAGTAATGCAATCAATCCTATCGAATTTCAAAAATCTTTTTCAAAATTGTCGCTCTGACCATATGTTAAATAAATTGCTTCAAATGATTATGTTGACGAAATTAAAGAATACCATTGAGAATGCCGACTCCTGGATTATTATTTTAAATAAATGGCCAGAACATAAAAAATATTTTTAAAAAAACATTGCAAAGATAACATTTATAAACAATAAATATATGTGCTTATGTGCAATATTTTTAAAATCATTGTTTCATAACAGTTGTGGTTTAACCGCCTGGGTTTTGATGAAGATTATTCCGTAAGAAATATTTTGCAAATTAACATGTATTTGTTCATCAGACTGATATGGATAATTGTTCAAAAATAAACGAAGTATAGTTAACAATTGAAGATATTGCTGGAGGAAATAACGACAGCCAGTACTAACGAAAGTAAATAAAATAATTTGGGCCCCTCTTGTATTATTTGATTATAATTGTATATTTTAGATGGTAAAATGCAGCTGTATTACTTGGTTTGCATGGATATTAAGTTGCCACTAATAAGACAGTTAAAAAAGATCTTAACGGGATTAACACAACTGTTAAAATTTACAATAAAATATTCGCAAGAATCTTTTTTAGATTGGGGAACTTCAGCAAATAAAGGACCACTTGGATTTCCTTGCGAGCAGACAAGACCACATACAACCATTTATTTTAGCAGTTGGAGAAAAAAATCACATGTATAACCGAAATGTTTTTGTACATGGGAGGAATTATGTATAACACTACCTCCAATAAAAGTAAATATACAAAAGTACATATATTAATCACCGAGTTAAGATCAAACGATGTGTCCAGTCATAAATAGTTAACAACTATAATTTTTTCCAATTATTTCTTTTTACATATTTACCTAATATTTAGTTTATTGATTTTCCTATTATAATTCGTTATAATCTTTAAAACATATTATGTATGATCATTTACTATACAGAGTTGTTACTTTTTTAAACGATGTTTAAAACGATAAACGATGTTTCATTATATTAATAAACACGTACGTTGGACCAACTTTAATCAAAAATTATATTTAGGTACCTTTTTGATTCAGTGTTGAAACATTTCAAAAAAAAATTTAAGGTCTAAAATCTCACACTATCAGTCAATGCTTCAATACTTCATTATAACTATGTACATCACTTACTTGGTTAAAAATACATAACTATCTTGAAATAACTGTAACATTACATACGCATAACCACATTCATTGTTTGTTTAGTAATTGTTATTCATTGTGTGTTGTTCTACATTACTTGTAATTAGATGTCATTCCTTCATAGGGCTTCCTTGGCGTGTTGAATGACCTATATTAGTAAAGTAAAATAAAATATTGCAGTTGAATTTCTAGGGTCAAATATGTTGGTGTTTTAAGCTTTCATTCCTCATATTTCTAACAAATATTACGCCATATCGGAAATCTACCTTCCAGAAAAGTATTTTAAGCCATTAATATCTCTCGCATACGCCGGCCATAAGAAATAATTTACAGCACTCGCTATGCTCCTAATCTTGGTCGCCGCGAAGAGAAGTGAGAACTATACAACGAAAACGGATGGAAAACCGGCCGAAAGGTGACCCGAGTCATCTACGGCTACCAACGCCGCTCGGGACTCTATCGCCTCGGACGCCATTATCGATACAATTGGGCCAATACATGAGTACTTCGTTTCCCATTACTTTATCGGTTAATTGCAATTAGTTTCTACGGAGATGACAGCGACTGCGGGAACCGTACCGGTGTACAGTGGTCTATCGCCAACCAGTTACCGATATTCCCGCTTCCGGTCGTACCAGCGCGCAGCCAACTACGCTATTAAATTACATCGATGAAAGGTCGCCCGACACAACCTCGGAAGCCAAACCACCGTGATAATTACCAAAGTTTCGGTGGGTCCGACGCTGGTCCAGTTAATACTGCCGTGCACAAACGGCACGCGGGACGTTACGGAGGCAATCGCGTCGGCGATGGCTTTTCAAGCGATATGATATTCAGCGCCGAGTAAACTCACGAATTGAGTTTACGATCGAGATATTAACGGGAAGTATTGATTACGCTAAATATTAAATGCGTATATATTAAGGGCGCTTGACTTTACGATGTCATATGTAGATTGGCACTTGATAAGTTGGTGGCTGTTACCTTTCTTTACATATACAGAGTGGATCAGAAGATTGTGACACATCAAGTTGCTTATGTTTATGGAAGTTACGAAGATGGTTCAATCATTATAGAGCATAGCTATTAAAGTTTCGTTTTTAACCGCGGCACAACTGCAAGAAATAGCGTGTAGTTGCTCCGCCATAGTTTGGACATCGGGTGACCGAACCAATCGCTTGCGTACTGTCTAACGACCACAAGCCGTTAGAACCAATGACGCCACAAACCGAAAGGTAGAATAAAACCCCCAATGATATCCACCCTACTCGGGGTTGCTCCGGCCGGCTTAGTGAAGACGACTGGGTTAAAAGGGGTGGCGCCACTTCCGTAGAAAACGTTCTTTCCCCGAGATTCAACGTACGGAAGAACGCGAGTGAATATCGTCTGAGTTAGATATTTCTTACAAGTTCAATTAAATAAGACAACTTTGGTATATAAATAAGATGTATTGATTTAATTAGATAAATGAAAAGATCAAGTAAAAGGTTGCCATATTAATTAAGTCAACGTTAGCCAATGGTTTTGCCGGAGTGAAGCCCCTTAAAACCATAAAATAAGTAGATAGGTGATCCCTCAAGTTTACACTAGCATACAGAGTGGCTGAAGGCCATTAAATTATCAAAGTTAAAATTAAATAGTTACCAACACAAAATTTATATATATAAATGTTCAAGAAACTCCTGATGTGACACAAAAAAAGGTTAATTCCGACCTGTTCGGTGAGTCCGTATTCCAATCCGGGTTAACCGGCCTCCGACGGAAGTTATCGGCCACTCTATGTCCAGCAGACCGCGTCCCACTAGCTGGTTGGTGTGGAACTCTTCCAGAAGTCTCGATGGTGATCGGTAAGCACCAATATTATAAAAATTCCCAAAAATTAAGGATTGTCAGCTTAATTTATCTATATAGAATAATGTACCCAAGAAAGAAAAAAGAAAAAGCCCTTGGTGGTCAGGGCTTTCGCTTATTTGCTTCACGTGTCAGTCAATTAATCCACGAAAATATCGTGAAC
>JARFOC010000705.1:132034-163041 GCA_031763485.1 Osmoderma eremita | reverse complement strand
CAACTTAGTTGCCGAAATACGTATCCAGGAGTTCTTCACTCATCGAGGTGGTAAGGGTATTTTTTATTATTTTTTAAGTTTTTACTAGCTTCATAAATTTGAAAATTTGATGAAACCGTTAGAGTTAGTTCACAATTGGACGTTTATGGGCAGTTTGCTCTATAAGATACATTGCACCTAACCTCGCACAATTCCGAGTCTGTTAGAATTTCTTTTTTTGTCATTACAGGTATTATTATGTATTCCCTTTAACGTATCGCCATAATACGTAACCCAAAAAATGCCATTACAGGCGCATGGTTTATTACTGAAATCACTATACTGGCGAAAGCGGGCATTAAAGACGGACTCGAGTTTCTGCCTACCGCCTAGCGTCTCTGCGAATGCTAAACCCACTTTCATCGCTAATGCGTCGCCGAACTCATTGCGAAATGTCCCAGCCACTTGCTTGCGCCATGACATACCCCATCTAGGGGACACCGGTCAAACACAAGCCACCGATACAAATTCAATAAGACCAGAAAAGCAGTACACTTCATCTGGCTCGGATAATGCATGGAAAGTGGATGTAGCACTCTGAGAGACGCTGATGCCGCCTGGTAGGCAGAAACCGTCTTTGATGCTTGTACCCCTTTCATTGCTTTCGCTGGTATTGTGATTCCAGCAATAAACCATGCATCTGTAATGGCATTTTTTTTGGTGAATTGCGTTTGGCTCTTTTGATGTTTCTTACGCTTTAATACTTGTTGATTTCAATATTTTTCAATGTCTTTTTTGTTCACGATCTAATAGATACATTGCGCCTGAAAACGTTATCAAATTATGTCCACAATTTTAGTTGGTAAATTTGAATATGGCAAGCAGACGCAAACTATTTGATTTAACTAACCCCAACCATGTATAAGAGGTACTACGACTGTTAGTAGACGAAAATGAGGGTGCGGAAACAGAAGTTTTCGAGGACGAAGTTGACACAGATAGCGAAGATAGTGTTGAATTCCGTAAAGATGATTATAAAAGAAGATGAAAGTGAGCAAGAAGATGAAAACGATGTAGAACAGCTTGGCGACAATGTAGAATATTTCATTGGTAAATATAAACTCACTAAATGCAATATTGCACCAAAATCAAAGAGAGTGCGAGCTGACGCTCACAATCTTAGTAGGCACTTACCAGAAATAATAGGAAATGCAAAGAATGCCAAAATTCCTATCGAGTGTTGGAGTTCCTTATTCACTAATGATTTGCAATCTATACTATGCTATACAAACCAATACATAGAATTTATAAAAGAAGAATTTGATCGCTTATAGATCATAGAACTCATAGATTTAGTTGAACTTAAAGCTTTCATAGGACCTTTATATTTAGCAGGACTCTATAAGGAAAATTAACAAAGTCTGGAAGAGCTTTGGGGAACCAATGGCGATGGCGTAGAGAAATTTAATTTACTTATAAATATTAGTTTAAATTCATAATTCGATGTTTGAGGTTCGATGATCGGTTGACTCGGGAGGTAAGACGACGAGAAGACCGACCAGCTGCTGTGAGAGACGTGTTCACTGCCTTTCTACAGAATTGTCAGAAAAGTTACACTAAGGGGGAATATGTTACCTTGGATGAGAAATTAGAAAGATTTCGAGGCTGGTGCTCCCTCCGCCAGTATATTCCGTCCATAAGTATATTTATACGCCCCAGTAGATGCAAAATTTCCAAATCTATGCTGGCAAACAACCGGACGGTCAATATAATATTGGCAATAAACCTGTAGATCTCATAATAAGAATGATTAAAAATATAGAAGGTTCAGGTAGAAACCGCCGATAATTGGTTTACGGATTTGGAACTAGTGGCAGAGTTAAGGCAAAAAAAAAAATTCTATGTGGGAACTGTTAAGAAGAATAAAAGGCAAATACCACCTGAATTTATTATTTCAAAAAGTAGAAGTCAGTACAATAGTATTTTTGGTTCTAACGGAAATTCTACTCTTGTATCCGTTCCGAAAAAAGGAAAAAATATTGGTTTCAACTTTTCATAACGACAAAGAAATAGATATTTCTACAGGTGAAAAATTAAACCATCAATGATCACTTTTTACAACTCCATAAAAAGCGGTGTGGACATGGCCAATAAGGTGTGTGCCTCTTTCAGTGCGTACAGAAATACCACACGTTGGCCAATGGTGGTCTTCTTTGCAATGCTAAACATATCTGGCATTAAAGCACAAACAATGTATTTTGGAAGTGACCAAAAAGAAATTAGAAGACGATTGTTCCTAAAACTATTATCGCAGGAACTTCTTACAGAAGGACTCAAAGAGAGAGCAGCAAAAGTATTGGAATTCCACATACTTTACAGAACGATTAAAAAGGTTTAAACCAGATAGCGAAGCAAAAGCAAAAGAGGGATTGGCTGATGTAGAAAAATCACAAAAGAAACGAAGATGTATGCCTTGTACTACAGAGGCAGGATGAAGATGGCTTTCCAGATTTGTAAGTAAAGACTGTAAAAAAACTATTTGTTTACAACACGATCATCTTGTATGTATAGGTTGTGTACGATAATCTATGAATTTACATTATGCAATGCCTATAATATATATAATACAATATAATATGATATATGTCTTTATTACCACACGTTTCTCCTTTACAATACAATGATTACAGGAAATAATGTATATTAGTAATTAAGGTAAACTACATGTAAAGTCTAAACGGCGCAACCCCAGGGTGAAGTCCAGTAAGCAGACTGCTCAAACTCAACCCTATATTTATGAACTTAACTACCAAAATTCTTGCTTAAAACTACAGCTAAAGAAATTTTATGAGATAGTCCTCTATGTGTGCGCACTTGATGTATTGGTGTGGTACCAATTTATAAAGTAGGGGCTTTCAAATTTACAGAAGCTGCGCATTCGATACACTATAAAGTTGCAGTGGAAAAACAGTGAAAGTGGCCCTGAAAGCATATGACAAAATAGAGACAAAATACGAGAATTTAGTTACTCGGATAGATTTTGTAATAGCAGTAGGTTAAATTTAAGCTTCAACGTATTTAGACTACAATTTTTAAGATATTCCGGCAGGCTGTTGCATTTATAATAAATGCAATATGAGTCGACGGAAGCGGGTCGCAATGTTATGAACGTCCGTTCGAAATGTAACCTTTCTGTATAGATAAGAATTTTGTGATATACGTAGAGTCTGTTGCTCTCTTCCATTATAAATACTTAACCAGCCAGTTTTCGTGAGCTTGTGACTAATATGTTGAAATTTGCCAATTCCACGAATATATCTTAAGCAGGATTTCTGCAGTTTCTGTATACGATAGACAGTTCCCGCATTCCAAGCAGGAATGACAAATCTCTGAGACATAAGTGAAATTAGACAGAACATATGTATCACATAACATTTTCTTGGACGTTTTATTCAGAACGGCTTACTAGATAGCCGTTTTTATGTATTTGTTGATTTGATTGTGAAACCGAAAAGTATTGTCTATTTCCAAACCTAAGCTTTTTTGCATTGTTTGTGATACGAATTTGAATATCACTGATTTTGATATTAATTAAACAGCTCAGAGCTCTACACGCTTCGTTGTTGCCTAGCACCAGTACTTGAGACTTAGTAGGGTTTTAATTAAGCCAAAGGAGTAATGAGTTATCTATAACAGTTGATAAATCCTAATTAATTTTAGTTATGGCATCGTTCCAATTAGCAAGTTTGAAGGAAAAATAAAGTTGTAAATCGTCTGCGTATAGAGGCGCCTTCACATATTTTAAATTCTTTAAAATTGATGATGTGTATATAAATAAAATAAAATCTGGCCCAATATAGAGCACTGATGATGTAATCTAACTGGTGTTGAAAGTCTGTTTAACTTTACACATTTGGTTATATCAGATAAGTAGGCAGCGATTAAATGTAATGAACGTTTCGTGAAACAATTCGCTGCCAGGGTTTCGAGAAGAGATTTATGGTTCACAATGTCGAAGGCTTTAGTATAATCAAAAAGCACTAGGACAGTTACTAAGCCTTCATCAGACGCAGTTAAAATGTCATGAGTAACACAAAGCAGCGTTGTCATACAGCTGTGACCAGCTTTGAAACCAGATTCAACATCCGGCATCAGTTTCGCGTTATCGACATTAGACATAAGAATTTCTAACACTCGTTCAAGGATCTTTGCCATGACTGGGAGTAAACTGATGAGCCTTAGATCTTTAATCGCCCATGAGTTTAAAGATCTAAGGCCCATCAGTTGTTTTTTTTTGGGATCGGGATCACCACAACCTACTTCCAGATTTTTCCGAAATACACTCTCTAGCATACGGGAATTGAAAATATGAGTTATGAATGGAGTAATAACGGGCATGCATAAACGAAACATTGTAATAATGATACCATCGCACCCAACGGAGGAAGACTTAGAGTTTGTTCAAATGTATTCTATAAGATTAATGTCCACAAGGGAGAACCCGAAGCAGTCCGAGTTAGTACCACCACCAAGACAGATTCGCGGATTAAGAGGATCAGTAGAGACAATATCAATAGGTACGTCACCAACAAAGTATTCATTAATTTTCTCGGGATCAGCTTAATTGTTGGCAATAGACTTTTATTTTTTGCGAAGACCGAGGTGATTCAGGTTTGACCATAGAACTTTAATGTTCTTTGAACGTGAAATATATTCAAAGTATGCTGTCTTTTCTAAGTTAAACGTACGATTTCTCAGAAATTTGTAATAATTCCATACGCTAGGATTTTTATGTTTCTGAAACTTATGTTCAGCTTGCCCATGCAGTTTCATCACCATTTTCAAATTATCTGTCAACCAAAGTATATATTTTTTTGTAAACCTTCGAGAAACCAGAGGTGCATGCATTTTGCAACTATTTGATAGACATAGGTACAAAATGCATGAGTTGTGGTAGGCGACTTTCTCCTCTGTATCAGAATCTATTATATTACCATCGCTGATAATATAATAGATAATAGGATAAGGTCAATGAGGGATGGGGATGTTAGCGTGACTAATCGATTAACAAGCTAAGGTTCTCAAAAATAACATTATTATAACCGTTTTTCAATTACCTTGCATTTCCTAAAATGACAGATTTCACCACCAAAAACAGTCGTGGAGAACATCTTTCAAAAACAGCTCAGATAACACTGCCATTGCAAACATCTCTGTCGGCAGTGTAATATTCTTCTAGAGAAACAATGGTAACAACGGTTTCTTGGACAAGTGAAGCTCGAAAATGCTTTCCAGAGAATAAATGAAGGGTCAGCAACTAGTGCAGTGCTAACTATAGGGTCTCTTACCCTAATAGGATGGAGAAAGAAAGTAGAGGAACATAACTAGACAGAAAAAAATGTAAGTAAATACCGACAATGGCCAGTAACAGACATTAGATTACGCGGTGTGTAAATTAAGTAATGAGATTGATATTTTTAAATATTTTTATTTGAATATACAATGGAACGTTATCTCCCTCAAAATAACTCCGTTGGGAAGCCACAGAGCGTTGGAGACGGTTCTTCAATTCCTCATAGCAGTGCTGAAACTCGGATATCGGAATCGTCTTTAGCTGGTAGATTACAGCCGTTTGAATGCTTTCGATTGTACCAAAATTATGTCCTTTCAGATGAATTTTCAATCTTGGGAAGAGGAGAAAGTCACAGGAACTCAAGTCAGGTAAATAAGGAGGCTGAAGAGCCACAGATATATTTTTACTGACCAAAAGACCGTTTATGGAAATTGCTGTGTCACAAGGCGCATTGTCATGATGCAGGATCCAATCGTTCTTGACGCTTGGTCTCACACGCATGACCCTTTTTCGTAGTCTTTTGAGAACCTCTCGGTAAAAGTGCACGAACTCTTTGTGAACGATTCCTTGGCTATCAAAGAAACAAATCAGCATGCTCTTGATCTTTGATTTGCTCGTTCTAGCTTTCTTGGGCGTTAGAGAGCCTGAAGTGTGCCATTCCACGCTCTGCCACTTTGTTTCCGTGTCATACTCGAACACCAAACTCTCATCACCAGTTTCATTATTTTCAATTGATTTTCAATTGATTCCAAAAAGTCAAGGCACCTTTCTCTTCTGATGTCCGTTTGTCACTGCGACAGCTTTTTTGGAACCATTTTCGAGCAGAATTTTCACATTTCTAATTGATTGGTCAAAACTTGATGAACGGTGGTGTGAGACAAATTCAACTGTTCACCAGCGAGAAACCTGAGCTGAAGTTTTGCAAAGTTACTGTTGCACTTTGCCCAAGTCTCAAGCACAACCTGATAGCACACCGTTGCTCGAAATTAATGTCTTTCATTTGTAGAACGAACTACGAAAACCGGGTTCACGAAAAAAACGACAACGGATAACCAAATGACTTGATCGAGTTCAATCTTGCACTGAACGCGTATTACAATGTCCACTTGTCGCCCCTCCATGTCC
Organism: Osmoderma eremita; assembly: GCA_031763485.1. Classification (NCBI taxonomy): domain Eukaryota; kingdom Metazoa; phylum Arthropoda; class Insecta; order Coleoptera; family Scarabaeidae; genus Osmoderma; species Osmoderma eremita. The sequence goes on along the minus strand of JARFOC010000705.1, from coordinate 156,584 downwards.
CGTGCTTCCCATGTTGCATATCAAACGCTACATTGTCAGTAGCATTACTTAATGTACACACCTCGTATATAAGTTGATAGATATCTGTGCTAAATTATTGGCGAATGCCACTCAGCATCAACAGCAATAACATTGAAGACTTTGCAACAATGATACGTCAATCTATATGTATCAGTAAAAACACATTGTTAGAACCCTCATATATTCGTGGAATAAAACAGTATAATCCTCTCGCCTGTTTCACTTTACGAATGCACTCGAGATTAATGTTGATTCAATATACGACCCTGCGCAAGGTTTATTATCCCACGAGGAGAAGGCAATAGACATATAAGTAGATGTTCATCTTCATGTTTGCTTTTAGACGTATGTACATAAAGTAAGCGCGTACAATTTATTTATTGACATATTTCGTAGTATATATTTCCGGGCTAACCTAGTAAACAAACTAGCAACGAGACGTAACCACTGAAAAAGTCGTACACCTTCAGCTTATATAGGTGTACCTAACATCGAAGCGAATTCCTATGCAGATTACCTCAATTGAATGAGTAGTAGGTTCTGTATTCTTTGTCACGGAGATCAACAGTCCCACGTGTACTCAACTTACGTGTATGTGCATACGTACGTATGTTATTACGTAAAACGCCGAAGGGTGGCGCTTTTAAAACAAGAGAAGCCATTCCGTTGCTCGTGCGCGATACAACAATATTAAATATTAAATTTACTCGAAAGACTTGTGGTATGTGTATACGTACTTTCGTATATAAACATACGCATAGGTATACTATGGATGCTTGTTTAGATAACCTCGTTAGGAGCGCACAAACATGTTGGTACACGTGTTCTCTCTGTAGGTGCGGGAGTAGGAATGCCGAAATATTGTTTAGGTAACAATGCATAGGATACCAACCACATCCTGTGGGTATATATGGAAGTTATGACGAGTAGTTGTTATTCAGTTACGTGAACGGTAAAGCAAATAAAAGCGCAACAATCTTGAAACAAAGACAAATTTGAACAGCACACAGTTATATTTTTCCCGCTTCCTCATTATCATCGCTACTCGTTCTGCTGTCTATACAGTGCGAAACAACCAAATGGAATAAGTTAATTTTCTCAATTATTATACATATATTTATAAAAATTCACGAAACACGTCAATTTTAGAGCAAAGTGAAAATTTCAATCCTAAATTCAACCCCCTTCGAGTTACAGTTGCATCCCTAAATTTTTTAAATAGTAATTAGGGACTGATGAGGTGATACCTCATTTGAAAGATCTCTTCGTACACTATTCAAAAATGCTATAGTTTAAAAATTTATTGCAAAAAATAACTAAAACCAACCGTAAATAGATAAATAGATAGATATGTATTTATTCAATGTAATGTTATTACATGAAACGTCAACAACTGTGTAAATCGTATAGAATGCATATAAAACATTTAAAAAAATATATACACAAATGTAAGATAATATAAAAACTATAACACACGGACAGGGTATATAAACATTAGTAACAAACAAACATGTACTAAATTATGGTACAATTTAAGAATTCGTCAATCCTGTAGAAAGCGTTATTCAGTAAGTGTCTCTTCAGGCTTAGGGCGAACTGACTTTTTGGAGGGCACTTCATACTTTGAGGTACTTTATTGTAAATTTTTGCACCCCAGAAGTCATCATAGTTCTGTGTTGTGTGTGTTCTGTGACATGGAACTCGTAAATCCGTCTTACTTCTGGTATTATGATCATGGATATCAGAGTTACGGGTAAAACAATTTCGGTTCTTGTGGACATAATTCGCGATAGTGAGAATATATGCCCCAGGCAAGGTTAGTATTTGTGCGTTTATAAAGGCATCTTTGAATGAATCAGTTCTTTTTAGATCGCACACAATTCTCACAGCGCGCTTTTTAAGAAAAATATGCGGTCAGCCTCCGAAGACATACCCCAAAGTTGCAAATAATGTTAATAGATCTGTAGTTGCCAATATCTTCATTTTCATAATTTTAAACATTAAATACGAGTAGACCACATTTTATGAGACCCAGTATTTATTTCACTTATATAGTAATAGTTGTATATATTTTGTCATTGTTCAACAAATACAAATTAGTAATTGGTTGGATTATGACATATGTATTCCTATTCTACACGTTTATCTATCGATAAATGTTGCAATATTCAAATACCTCAATTATATTTTATAAATTGCCTTCATGTAGTTTCAGATTACATTATTAACTATCGGGTTGTCGAGGGATTAACGATATTTGTCGTTTCCATATTACAGAGTCATTTATTATTTGCTAGGTTGTCGATTCCGTATACCATACAAACAATACTTAACCGATATTATTATCAGTATACATATATGTAATATTATTGATTCTTTCGGATGAAACATGTTATTTTAGAATCCAAATAAGCACTTGTCATATGTTAGTGTATTTAGTCATAAATACGTGCTAGGTAAGGTATGTTATTTTGAATATAAAATATAAATACCTATACTTCAATAAATAATTTATTGTACGCGTCATAACATCACAAACTATATATATATATATATATATATATATATATATATATGACTAAAATTAGTCGTCGGCGATAGGAAGGTAAAAAATTAAAAAACATTTACTTCATACCAACGTTTCGACCTATAAGTCTTTTTCAAGCTAAAAAAAGATACAAAATCACAGCAAGAATCCAAACAAGGGAGAGACAAAACAAATATATATATATATATATATATATATATATATATATACATATATATATATATATATTGATATAAAGTAATACGATGGCTTAAAATAGTAGCACTAAAACACCTTGCCACCTTAATGAGTGAAGTTAGTTAACCTTAGTTGCACCACGACTACGCTATAGTACCCTTGATTAGCTAGTCACCATGGAAGTTTATAAACTAATACATTTCAGTGATCGTTATTGTTAATAAGAAGAAATCTATATTTCGAGTACTTTAACAAGCGTATTATAGGATGGTAAATTCTTTTAAAAATGACGACATACACTATACATTTTACCACTCAAATTGTTTACATGACCAAACTATTTATTTAGTTTAAGACATATTAAATAAAATATAAATAAAAAAGAATATTTTAACTAGTGACATACTAACATTCTTGTACAGTAAAGATCGCAAGGACTCTGGGTCAGTATAGTCAATATTCGGGTATGACAGTTAAAATTGTCAGACAGGATTCAACATTTTTTAAATGAGAATATTACATATCATGTGAATCATTTTTTAAAATTTTAAATCTAACAGTCAATTGATTAGGGAGACAGAGAATGGAACAGGCTGTAGATAAAGTGTGATAAAGTGTATATGAATCATTACAGCTGGGCTATTTTTTTCTATTACGAATTTACCCTTTCATTAATTGCAAATTTTGGTGGAGGGGCCGGCTATACTTTTTAATAAACCTCTACTCAAGTAATAAACCTGTTTAGGGCAACCCGAGAATGTTCCACGTATTAATAATACCCTCTAACCATAAATCACATCAACTGGAAAGAACCGGTGACAACTGGTCCTATAAATAAGGGCTTGATCCCTGTGACTATGTCGAGTGCGTTGTATATTTCGTCGTTGTGACCTTGTTTCGCTCTTTACCTTTTGTATTTTTCAAAACCGGGCTTCAATTGTTATTTATGGTTTTTCCCAGTTCTGAAGCTCGTTAATTCTAGCGCAAAAAAATGGTGCATGAGTTGTATAGACATGCATCACAACCTAGAGCTTAAAAGCTTATGAAAATATGACCATTTCGTGGGATCTTTTAATAGAAGTGTTTTGCAATCATTATGTATTATCAACGTTCGCTTGATTTTAAGAAAGAAATATTTTAATTATAACGTATCTAGCAATATATTGAACGCTGTTTGAATACTGCACAAACTATTAGTAAATATATAGACAGTTCCCATTAACAGTAACCGCAGGTGATTATCATGTAATAGCTTGAAACCGCAAGGATAAAATTTAATTATTCACTCGCAACATAACCTCAACAGCAACAGTAACGATATCTGTTCGTGCACGGTGTTACCAGACGCATCTAAATCATTCAAAATAGTCGTGTGCAACCGGACTATATTAGTCATGTGCATTTGTAACTGTAAAGGGGAGTACCTTTTAGAGGAGATTAGAAAGCTTAGTTCTGGTCTAGCATCACTAGGAGATGTTACAGAATTATTTATGACCATTATTGTCTGAACGATCCATTCCAAAGACGTTTCGAACCAAAAATGGAAAATTCCTCAGCTCGGAGCAATATGAAATGAATATAGGAGCTCCATCAGCCGGAACGTAGAGAAGTTGTGTACTGTCGTCGAAGTCGTGTTAGAATCTATTCTGTCTATAAAGTAGGAATCTGTTAAATATTTATTTGTCGAGGTGTCAGAATGTGTTACAATGTGCCCAATTTGTAAATTATTAGGTTCAGTAGTTTAATATGGGTATTATTTCAAAGATTAGTATCAATTAAGGCTACCGCCTGCAATATTTGTTTACAAACTCAAAATTTCGCCTCTATTAAAGAAACATTTGGCCAAACTTACTGCTAAATCCTACATGAATTTTTACTAAATATTTTGCCCATTTTTGTTACAACAACAATAATAAATCTATTTTTACCCGCGCCGTGTCCATAACAACGATCTTAGAAGATCAAATCTTCAAAATGAAATCAATTTTCTGGCGTTCTACAAAAAAATTCTGATGCTTTGTTTGGATCATATCGTAACGATTAACTAACCTGGAATGTAGTAGAATATTCACTCTAATCTAATCTTCTCCTGGAAATTATTCCAGAGAAACGATTATTCTGGTCACTACGGAAAAACGTATATAATGGAATGCAGTCTATAAGAGATTAGGATTCGATCTTGAACAATTTAGCTGCGGACCAGTGAGAGTGGAATTGCTGAGATGCAAATTCCTTTGTTTTAATATATTTCTTAGTTCTTAGATACTTCGTTAATCAAAAATTGAAAATCGCATGTTTTGTTTACACATTGTAAAGTAATAGGGTGTTAAAGGGAAATGAATTAAAATTCTTGTTTCAACTTACATACTTACTTACTTGCGTTGTTACAAAACAAAGAAAACTTTAGAAGAAGAAAATATTAGGTGTGCAAAATGCAGGAGTTTTATAGTAATACAAATGATTGGGGGCTGGATGTTTGTTTAGGCGAGAAATAAAATGAGTGTATAAACAAAGCATAATCATTGGTTTGAATTATCATTACGTGTGAGAAATATAAAATACAAACGCCATAAGATATGCCTAACATCACATACTCATTCATCTAAAACATGTTGAGGACACAATACTCTCTTGTCGTGATCGGACGTAGACGAAGGGTTTGTTCTGTCCTGATCAGACGAAGAGGAAGAGCTCCGGGTCAGACGAAAACGAGGTGCTGTGTTGTCGCGGTCGGACGGCGACGAACATTGTGTGTCCTGGGCGGACAGAAAGGAACTCAGTTAATGATTGATCGGTGGAGAACAAACCTCTGTCGCGTCCTGATCGGACAAAGATCACCTGTTGTGTCACTAGTGTCCGAACACGAACTTGACAACGTACTGAACTTGATTTGGAAATTTTCTCCCGAAGAAGAGTTGCAAAATTACCTGGACTGAGGAAGGGTTTAACCAAACACAGGTCGACAAATATTAATTTAAAAATATTAAAGGAAAGCAAAGCTCTACTGTGCTTGAATCGCGGGTTAATTATATCTTCATTCGTTCAGAAAATACGGATTAAAATGGTATCTGACACCACTATATTTAATAAGATAGAGATTAAATATAATTTAGAATTCCAATAATTAAATGCCTATCTTCGGTATGTAAATCGGTTTATTGCTTATTTCATGGAAAAATATATGAAAGAATAGCAGATGTTGAGTAAAATTTAAACAAAAACAGTTCTTCAACTTACCCTAAATAAATATTTACGAAACTTCATAAAATAATGTTTTAGAAAAAACTATTGTTTTCGGTTACATAGTGTGTGTAGCATTAGGGTTGGGGAATTTTACCTTCTCCTTTTTATAAGTGAATAATTCTCTAACATCTCTAATATCACATGAGCATTTATTTAAAAAAAGGTTGAGGACACAACACTCTCTTGTCGTGATCGGACGTAGACGAAGGGTTTGTTCTGTCCTGGTCAGACGAAGAGGAAGAGCTACGGGTCGGACGAAAACGAGATGCTGTGTTGTCGCGGTCGGACGGCGACGAACATTGTGTGTCATGGGCCGATGGAAAGGAACTCAGTTATTGTATTGGTCGGTAGGGAACAAACCTCTGTCGCCTCCTGATCGGACGAAGATCGCCGGTTGTGTCGCGAGTGGCCGAACACGAACTTGACAACGCACTGAACTTGCTTTGGAAATTTTCTCCAGAAGAAGAGTTGCAAAATTACCTGGACTGAGGAAGGGTTTAACCAATCACAGGTCGACAAATATTCATTTAGAAATATTAAAGGATAGCAAAGCTCTACTGTGCTTGAATCACGAGTTAATTATATCTTCATTCGATCAGAAAATACGGATTAATATGGTATTGGACACCACTATATTTAATAAGAGATAGGTTTAATATAATTTAGAATGCCTATCTTCTGTATGCAGCGAACGAAGAGGGTTTTGGTCTGTCTACCTAGCAGAGGATGTTTGTCCCTAGGGGTGATTCTTACTGTCGGTATTTCCGAAAATAAATGTAAATCGGCTTATTGCTTATTTCCTGGAAAACATGTATGAAGGCATTCCAGATTTGAACTAAAATATAAAGGAAAACAATGCTTAAACTTTTACTAAATAAATATTTACGAAGATTCATAAAATAATATTTTAGAAAATGGAATTGTTTTCGGTTAGGCAGTGAGGGATTCCTTTCCTTTTTATAAGTCGATAATTTTTTATCTGGAATAATCGATATTCAAGTCGATGTTTATACATTTCTTAAAACACCGAAAACTTGCACGTATTAGGAAGTATTAAAATTGCACGCTTCCTTTAACTTTAAAATCAAAAACGTTTTGTCGTTAGTTGAATATAGCCTTAACAACCTTTTGTAAATTCACCAAAACGAAATATCTTTTCTCGAGTGTTGTAAATAGTGAGTTTATAGAATCTTTTTAGTAGTTTAGTAGTTTTAAAAATAAATTTACACCCTCGGTTCCATCTCCGATCCAATATTATAAATATATAGCACAAGCTATGGCAATAATCATCATCATGGCAGAAATACATCAAAAAAAATGTATGTCTTGTGGATAAACTAAGGGAAAGTGTATTAAATTTTTGACTTTTCTGTCTATAATAATTTCTTAAGGTTCAGTTTAAGCGAAGATACAATCAACAGTTTCCACCTTAGATAATTGAGGATGATTTCTTCAACAGATCACCACTGGAATAATATATCTTCTAAGGTTTCTTAGAGTCTTATTGTTAGAGATACTGCATACTATACTATTCCTCAATTATCTCGTTGACTACCCAAACTCAACGATAAAAAACCACACAGAAACCGTCAGGGAATATTTTGGACGAACATTTTGGAAACGCATTTAAGGTTTCGTTTTAACATTTCTACTCTGTAACGTAATGTCTGACTTGACTATATTTTTTGCAGGCTTCCAGAGAAATATACATTCGCAGAAGTGTTTATGACAGGTGACATACTTTACCGAAAATTTATGAACATTCTACGACCAATAAAAGCACAGAGGCCCTTCTCACAACGCGTCCTTGTCCTTTTGTACCGTCGCCGTTATAACTGCATATAACTTCCGGCATGGGCGAAGTCGACGTCAACGTACAATATTCCTGTCGCTTGCATTTCCATCCGTTAATATTGAATAAGAGAAGAATTCTACGTCTCATTCTACACCGTGCCGCCTACGTCATCTTTATTCATCGCCTGTATCCGCATTACTTTCCATTACCCCCCGCTTTCGAAACCTGGCGGAGTTAGTTGGGGCGACATTAAACTTTTTCCGATAACGTTGCATGTGTACATTACTGTTATTACTGGAGACGTTTCTACATTTCCCAGAAGCGAATAGTAGTTGGAGAACGCGGCTGAATACCCTTAAATAATGCAAACGGATAAATAGCCTCTGCCGACTTATTGGGGCGAAATTGGCGACATTCCAGCCCAGCGAGACGATTCCTCCGACCCGGGAAACAGTTTCGGTGGAGTGGGGATAATGTTCTTGCCTTACGCGGTTCTCGTAAGGAAATGAGAAAACTCGGGAGGTCTCCTACAATTAAGCTTGTAGTATAAGGGATGTTTACGAATATTTTATTTGGTTTTAGAAAGGGAAAATTAACATAAATAACGGATGTTATTTGGAGTACGAGATTCCTTGTAATGGCTGCTAGTTAGATACTTGTTTCTGATTTAATAATCAATATTTGTGTTGCTTATTCACCTAAATGGGATATTAAATGCTAAATATCTTACAATTGGAAATTGGAGAATTATTAAATACAATGAGACGCATATACAAGGCGAAAAGCACTCAACGCAAAACGAAGAACAGAAAGAACTAGAAGAAACAAAGTTTGATACTTTCTTGGTTGATGATGATAAAGTTAAAACTATGATTGATATGCCTGAACCGCAAAATAAAAATGATGTTCAAAGATTTTTAGGCTTAATAACTTATGTAGGTAGATTTATTAAATATTTATCTGATAAAACTCAACCCTTAAGAGACATAATTAAACAAGATAATATTTTTACAAAGGGTGATTCTCAACAAAAATCTTTTACTGAATTAAAAAATATTACTTTAAAATATTATTCCTATAACGCCATCAGTAGATGCATCAAAATATGGGTTAGGAGCTGTTTTAATTCAAAATAATAAACCTGTAAGTGATCACAAATCGCTAATTAATATTTTCAAAAAACCGTTAAATGAATGTCCGGCTAGACTACAAAGAATGAGAATTTTTCTACAAAAATATGATTTCAACTTAATCTATAAACCGGGTAAATATTTAATAATTGCAGACATTTAATGTTTTTGTTATGTTGTCAGTAAACTTGAATATGGATCTTCGGTTTAGTCTCCAAAATATCTTTACTTACAGATATCTATTGTGAAAATTCAGAGAAGTTCTAAAACCATTACCTTTTAAAACTAACAAAGGGTTGCACAAGATTACTGCATACGGCCAGGTCTCCTCAGCTGGACTTTAAGAGGGTGAATGCAAAATTGTAATCAAATGGCGACTAAGTTTGACTACATATTTGTACAAATGCTTTTATTTGGTGTAATGATCAGCTCCTTGTGACTAAAGATTACCATGACGCGTCTGGACGAAATATGGACGGAATATGGACTCGAGCTAAATCTGAACAAAACCCAGTACATGGTAATCGGTGGACATGAGAAGGCGAATATAATGTTTTTAGGAGTTACGATTACAAGTGATGGAAGAGGTAACAGGGCTAAATAAAATAGAAAGGAAAAATAGTAACGGAAGCACTGCATCCGATATTCTGGATTAAAAATGTTCAAGGGAAGTGTAAAAGGAATGCATATTCAACGATATTTGAGAGCTGCGTTGCACACGGTTCAAAAATTTGAGTCCCAAACAAAGATCAGAAAAGACATAATGACGCTGCTGAAATATCATATTGCAGAAGGTACTGCATAATAACAAGAATGGGCAGGAAAAGAAATACAACCATACTGGATAAAATGAATGTCAGCAAGAGCATTACAGAAGAAGCTGAAGAAAAGCAATTATCATGGTTGGGACATTTGGATGGAAAGTCATAGGGTTCCAAAATAAATATGCGAATGGACTTCAAACCGAAGGAAGAAAAGGGAAAGACCTCGAACAAGACGTAACCCCGTTATAGGAGGTCAGAGGTCTCATACAGGAAGACTGAAGACAAAAGAAGGTAGAGAACGGGATGCGAGAAACGCCAACATTAACTACGAAACTCGCTTTAAAAAATATAATTTTGTGGGAAGATAATCCATCACATTTTAGAATCGATGGATGCTTTGTCCAACCAAAAAAAAAGAGGAAAAAATACAACCAGTAGCTTTAAAATACTAACCACTTTTTATAATCATTTACACCTCCATCATCGAAAATGGTCCGCCATTGAATTTTTTCTAAGGTAAAATGGATCGTCGTCCCAGAGGAACGCCCCGGCAAGCACATACGGTACGCGTTCTCGTCTGCGAAACCGCATGGTAAAAAAAAAGAACGACAGAACCCGTTCGCTCAATTTGGGTGGAACGAAAAGGTCGGCACTTTCACCGGAAGGTTTTTGTCGGTATTCGCCGACCGTCATCCGTTCCCTCCATGCGCGTTTATGTCGCCCGTATTAGCACATTGTTTAAATTTCATTAGCGAACGGTTCTCCCAGCGGACAACGACGCCTCGTTCTATTCCTAATTTCGCGATGGTCCCGTCATTGTTGAAGCGCTGGCGATTCGGGGAAGTGACCTAAGCTCACTCCAGCGCATTGCATTAGAGTATTGGGGGCGAAAGGAATTTTTGTTATTTTACTTAATGTTTAATTAAATACTGGAATAGAAATGGTAGAACCCCGGATAGGTGTAAGGTGGAACATTGTGGTCAAGGGTTAGTTAACTATGTGTATACATATATTCTTTTAGAAAAACACCTCTTTGTTAAGAATTGCAAAAATGTTTTTGGTCAAAGCTACCAGGATCTAAATTACTTGGATCCTTAAAGTAATTACTTCTTTTCTGTAGTTGTTGGTGATACTAGGAGGGATTATAGATAAACTTCTTTATTTATATAAATCAAGCATACACTAAGTAAAAGCGTGAACTGTTAGTACTACTTTTCAGCATAATCGCCGCCAATATTAAGGCACTTATCCCACCGAGACACAAGCTTCTGTAAACTCTCTTCGTAAAATGTGCGAAATTTGTAAAATATTGCCGTACATCCTCTTGAACTTCTTCCAACCTTTTACCCGACAAATGAGCTTTCAAAGGAGCAAACAAATGAAAGTCAGAAGGAGCCAGATTTGGATTATGGGTCGGATTAACAATAACTTCCCAATTGTATTTCTGAAGCCAGGCCCTCGTCTGATTTTAGGTGTGCGGTCTTTTCGGGTGAGGAGTTATACGTCGGCGGTGTATTAATAAGAATGTTGCATTGTAATGCAACAACCTGATTCCTTTCGTCAACCTTTCTCGTCTTTTCTGCCGAATGGCTTTGTGTAACTTTTCGAGAGTTTGACAATAAATATCGCGGTTGATTGTCGCTTTCGATGGTAAAAACTCTGTGAGCAAAATGCCTTGCATATCCCAGAACACCGTTGCCATTTTCTTTTTTGCAAACTACTGAGCTTTGAATTTTTGCGGTGTTGATGAACTCGGATGCTTTCACGTCTACGTTTAAGCGTGTCTGTGCACTAATATTTGAAACAGCGCCAAACGATATCTATCCTAAGTAGAATCATTCAGTCTTTTCTTGATTCGGAGATATGGTGGTGTACCCACGATTCGTCTCCTATAACTACAGACTCAAGAAATCCGTCTTCCTGACGACAACGCGTTAAAAGCTCCATTGCCATTCATCGCATTTTGATTGATCGGTCAACAGTTTTAGACCCATCTCGCAGATACGATTTCACTAACAGAGCTTCTAGGAATGCCGATCAGAAGAGTAATTTCCTATATTTTCAACCGACGATCTTCTCGAATCAGCGTATCGACCTTTAATTGATTCTCGCCCGTTTTCGTTGTTGATGGTTTTTTTATACACCTCCGCACAGCTCTGAACGATGAGATCAGAGCTGTGCGTCCATTTTTGAACTGTTTACACCAAACACTAACTTGTTCTAGACTCATAAAGCCTTTTCCCTAAGTCTTCAGTATTCCTTATAAATTTGGGTAGGTGTTTCATTATTTACATGCAAAAAACGAATAACCGCTCGCACTGCAAACTTGTAGTATGTTTCGATCACCTTGTTCAGGAACACAGTAGGAAGAAACCCAATGGCGAATAGTAAAGTGGCTATGGTGGCAGCAAGCAAATAGTTTTGGAGCAACAAACTACTAATAAACAAGGAAAATCTACTATTTTATAAAAAAAAATCTAGATGCATAATGTGTGATGCTTGTTTGGATGAAAACCTCATTAACGTAACATTTTTCTTAAATCAGCTTTAATACAGTAAAATCTCTATACGGTATGAGGACGTAATTATCGTGCTCTTGCAGCAACCTCGTCACATTTCAACATCACCGTCTTTCAGATTCATCTTCACAGCGAAAGAGATGTAATTAATTCCTCAGCTTTCTTCCTTCGTACCTCCTACGCTCCGCGTCCTGCGCTTCCCCTTGCTATTCGATTCCGCTAGGTTGCCTTCACTAACGAACCTGCACGTTTCGTTCGGCTAATAAAATTTAAATTAGCCGTCTTTAAGGAATACGACGAGAGATGATGTAGCTTGTCACTAGGTGGTAGTAGTGCGGTTCGCAAGGAAGGCGAAGCGGGAAGCATTCAATTTGCTACAAATTTCGGGCGAGGAGTTATACGTCGGCGGTTTATTAATAAGAATGTTGGAATAAAATGACGTCTAGACTGATTCTAGAGTTGTATTCCTTACCTGGCGGTGTTAACCTACTTGGTTAAACAGGTTAAATTAATAGAAAGATAGCGATGTTCTTATCTATGCTATATAAGATTTATTAAGCACAATACCACCGGAGAAGTACATACGGTTTTAAATCTTTTGAAGAGAGTAATTAGCAAAGGTTTTATTAAGAAAAACAATAGTTCACATCGTATATAACCTGTTCTCCTCATAACATAAGAGTGTATTTACCAGCAATCCTTAGTGCTGTCTTTACATGTTGGCATTATCTAAGATTGTATTGCTTCTTGGGACTTCGTATAGCTTCCATGCTGTTAGGGAGATAGCACGAAGCGAAGATGCACGAATTAGTACTACCTCAGTTAATACCCACCAACTGCCGCTGGTAGTCATCCCTCTTATAAAAGTATTTGTCTTCGTTTTGCCTTGCTAACAAGTAAATTGTCGATTTCTTAAGTCGTTTCCAAAAAACAATAAAATATCGAAATCAGAAGGAACTATGAAGGTCCAGGGTATAGGATGGGCGTAAAAGAATTTCCCAACCAGGTGCTGCTGAATTGTTTCTAACGTATCTGACCTAGGGTTATCCTGATGAAAGATAATTCCTTTTTGCTAATACAAGCTGCCCTTGGGCTAAATTATGACACTTCAGTGGTGACTACTTAGTGAAATTCGAAATGTTCCCCAGAAGCGAAGCAATATCCTCAGTTGGTGCATATTCGGCTTTGCAGTAAATGTTGTTTCTTCACGAGGCGACAGGTAATTGCAACCTGATAGCTTGGCCTTACTCTAAACAAGGGGCTTCTCGTGATATGTTTTCCATCCGATTCAAAACTGGCTCTGCTTGATGACGCGATAACAAGGACAAACAAATGTTGAAGCATTGCATTCTCAATTTATGAGGAACGCATTTGCTAAGAAACAGGCAGACCCCTGCAAGTCAGAATAAAAAAACATCAAATACTGTTCCGACTGGGGGAAACGGAAAATTCGCACTTGGCACAACATGCTTCGGAAGAAGAACACAGGATTGAATGGGACAGAACGACAATCTTAGCAAGAGAGGAACAGTACTTCAAGAGAAAATTGAAACAAGCAGCACATATGGCCACAACAGCAAATGCCATAAGCACACCAAGCCTGAGCATAAAAGATGGTTACCAATGATTAAGAACTGCATAAGCAGAAAATCGACAACCACGATACGGGGGACAGAATAAATAGGAGAGCGCACAGAAACGTGTTAGTTGTATGTGAGTTGTCAAAACTGATTCTCAGATATATTTACCAGAATGTATTTTGCAAGAAGCACCACTTATCACGACTACCCTGAGGATGGTAGTAGACAAATTGCCGAAACGTCGGTGGAACAAAATCCAACAAACGATGGAAATAGTCCCAATAACAACAATTCAAATATCAATCTATCGTCAAAAATCTCTCGTTATGAGCATTTCAAGTTTTAACAAGAAAGTACAATTGTTAAGCAAATAATTTCATCACTCGGAACCTATTAGAGAGATCCTGACACGTTCGACTGAAATCCGATTCAATAGTAGTCATGATCAGCAGATCAAAGTCTCAATCTTAAATTGCTTCATCTCCAGAAGAAAAAAACGAACCATTTTTATGCTTTATTGTATCCTTCCCGAATATAAAGCATATTTTACAAGCAGCGTCTGCCTAACTTGTATTCATTCAAGAAACACGACCTAATAATGACATTTGATATAATCAAGGTTGAAGAAATTTTCAACAACAGGCATAAATCGCACGAATATTTTTGGTTACCTAGTATATCCTTTTCCCTCTACAGCATTGATTAAAAGTGCAATAGAGTTATTCCCACAACAAGTTTCTACTGCTCTCTTACATCGTTGCTAACAACATACTAGTAAACCGCAAACACGACTACCAATCATGTTTTACAATTTGGGTCCGTTCAGTTTCAGCTAGCGCAGTCCTAATTCCTCTGCGTAGACTTCCCAGCGATCGATCACACGTCAATTCGTCTTAGTGGAGGTACGACGAACATGACACCAACCCTATGAGTGCTGCTAGGTGACGTTATAACCTATCCCTTTATACCTGTTATATACAAAGGGAGAAATTCGACAGACTTCGATGAAATACGAGGACTACGAAACGGATTTGCACTTCATGTTAGATTAGGGTGGCTGTGGAGTGTTTAGTAAATGGAGACCGTTCGAGAATGCGATGACGAAAACATGAGGGCGTGGGGATCTAATGATTCTTAACATATAAGAGCCCCGTAAATGGAAATTTTGGATTTGATTTTAAGTCAAGTCATGAGGTGCTTTTATTGCAAATAAACTGCTGTAATTTTATCATTAATTATTGTCCCACCCAGCAAGATAGATATTTTAGATTGCTGTTTATAGGGAAACTTTAGTAATTTGAGAATTGAATTGAGAATCTTGAGAATTCTGGTTTAAACGAAGTTTTTTCGAGGGGGCAACCTTTTAGGTATCCAATCAACCGTTTTGGGGGCGTTGGGCATACTAAAACTGACAATACCTTTCACTATTAGTGTCCGTAACTCTGACCATATGAGAAATCTAAAATTGAGACGATTTCCTAAATTTAAACTTTTTGATGGGATCCAAAAGTGGAAATTGTGTTGTTATGCTAAAGAAAATCATTTTATTTTAGACCGTGGCAAGTGCAAAAAGTCAACATTTCCGTTGTTCAATAAGTGTCAATAATTCTTGAACAACCACAATCTTCACAAATTTTTCACTATTTTCAAGATTTTTCGTTTACTGGTTTGTGCGTTAGAAAGAGCTTTGAAATATATGCACATCAGTTGGATATATCAGATCTCTGAACGCCTTGTCCAGTTACAATTTGACACGTCGTAGAGCCAGTTATGATTTAATACCGACCACGTTTAAATTAACATCTGCCTTAATCTACCGCCTTTACATTTTGATATTGGGTTAATTTTTCCAGGATTTAGTAGCCACTGTTTGTGAGATTTGGCATTTAAGCTAATCTTATTTTTCATTCTTTCCCACTAATACAGGTATGACGTGGTCTTACCCAAACAGAATTCATCTTTTTATATAAACAAAATTCAAAATCTCATTCCCTATAGATCGCCTCATCCTCCGTATGCGGTATGGGATATAATAGCAACTTTTATCTCTTATTATCTTTATTTGCTATTTTGCAACTTATTTATATATGTCGGCGTCGCCAAAGTACCTATCTATCTGTCTATTAGTGTCAACTGCTGTCAAACGTTATCGTTGTAGTTTTAAAATATTTTTAGTTAGTCCACGTTAATATATAGTTGCACAGATCGTTCTTTTCAGAACGCTCCCATCTTTTCCGAGCGTGCACAGGGTAATATGGACTTTTTCTACATTTTTAGAAATTATATAACCTTAAAGTTAGCCCGAAAGGGAAGTGTATGATCGTAAATGTTTTAAATTATTTTAATAAATCTATGAGTGCTGACGTTCAAGAAGCAAGTAAAGCTTTGAGTTGCTCAGACCGTACAATATATAATATAAAACAGGAGCAACGAACTGGTTTATTATCAAATCCAAAAAACCGCAAGAAAAGAAAAGGCATACAACTAAATGACCGATTACAAACATATGATGAGAACACACAAGCACCTATTCGACGTAAAGTACATAGCCTTTTTATAAAGAATATGCCACCTACATTAAATGCAATGCTGCCAATGCTGATGATGATCTTCCAAACTTCAGTCGAGCAACTTTACATAGACTGTTACACGATATGGGTTTCGAATTCAAAAAAGTAGGACGTAAAAGTATAGTCATCGAACGAGACATTATTCGGTGGAGGCATGAATACTTACAAGAGATCAAGAAAGAAGGTACAATTTAGTTCTTGCTATTTGACATTTCTGTAGCTTTAATTATTTAAGGTCGAACTAAAATATATACTGATGAATCATGGGTTAATACAGGGCATGCAGTAAATGAAACTTGGGCAGAGATTACAATTCAAAATAGTCGACAAGATTCTATCCAAGGATTAAGTGCTACTTTGAAATCCGCAACCAGGCTTGGACTTCGTCTTGCGTTAGTTCATGCTGGTGATGATAACGGATCTGCTCCTGGTGCTGAATATACATTTCTCTGCAAGGAAAACACTGCTGATGTTCATCATAAGATGGATTCAGACACATACGAGGATTGGTTTATTAAGAAATTGCTTCCAAACATACCACAGAAGTCAGTGATTGTTCTTGATAATGCTTCCTATCACTGCAGGAAATTAGAAAAAATTCCAACGCAGCATGGGGAAAAAACTTTATCATTGATTGGCTCCGTGAGAAACAAATATCAACCACTGACGATAACAGCACGTACCTTTCTGTTTTGCGTGTCATAAATTAAACCGCAGTATGATAAAAGCAGGATCGACGAACTTGCAAAAGAAAGAGGTCATGAAGTTTTTCGATTACCAGCTTACCACTGCGAATTAAATCCCATTGAAATGGTTAAAAACTGTATAGAAATGAAAAATACCCATTTAAGGTAAAAGATATGAATAAATTAATTGGTAGAGCACATAGCGCTGTAACAGTTGATAATTGGCAAAATTACATCAAACACGTAAAAAATATTGGAAAGGATATGTGGATAATGGATAATTTGCAAGATGACATTGAAGAATTTATTATTCATCCGTCATTCGTCCGACAGATCCGTCATCATCTGAAGATCAGTCTGGTTCATCGACTGACTAAAAGTTGAAACAAGACATATGTGTATGTAATTGCTATTCCTTTCTTAAATATTATTAAATGGGGATTTGTATGATTCCAGCGATTTCTGTTACAAAAGTGCAAACTATTATTTGCTAAAGGATTATATATGTTACTTTAAATTTAAGAAAATTGTATAATACCCCAATTCTTTAATAAATGTTCGAAATGTAAATTAGGTTAATGTTGAGTAATAATAAATAAAGTAATGGGCTTTTTTACTGATTCTTAAATTAAAAAAATATGTTTTTTTTTATATTTTACTGTGATATGCATTTTATCTGTCAGAAACCCAAATAATGGAACTGGGGGTAATAATATACAGCTGATTCGACGATTTGGCAACAGTGTATCGAATTCTCATAACCTCTGTACTGCATTCGGGGGTAGAAACGATCTATAGATGATTTTACATTCCCATGATTTGGTGGTGATAATAAGAATATCACAACCTCACTCTTTACAAATTCTTGAATTTCGATTCTTTTTTGAAAAAGGAATACTTTATGTCTTTTGCAATAACAAGTTCCCACAATCATTTGCCATCATTTATGTGGAAGACATTTTTTGTGGTATAAATCTCATTAATTTTACATCTAGTTCCATTAGGTAATATGAGTAATCTATCTCTCTATACTACCCCTTTAAAAACCTTCAAAACTCATTTCTTTCGTACGCTCACAAAGAAAAAAATAAAATAATATTAAGTTGTGAGTAACTACCAACTTAATAAGGAGCGTCGAAATGTTCTAGCGTTACCTTTACAAAAAAAAATAAGTAAATAAAAATTCGCAATAAAAGAGAAGGTAACAAAATAACTTGGAGTCAAACTTTTCCTAACGATAATATAAAAAAACGAAATCCAGTCGAGATCCGAAGGTGGGAAAGAATTCCTTAACGAACTCACTCCATATTGCGTTAATTAGTGCAAAGTTTGCCGCCAGAAAATCTCCTTTGGCGTCGAAAAGTCATTCAAAAAAGGCGCTTTCCATTTTGCGAGACCTAGATGGAGTTCGGTAAACTCACATTTTATTCCGATAACCCCCTTATAGCGGAGAACGGGATATTAAAGATGAACCCCGAGATCATTAGCATATTTTTAGCATAGAAATTGAATCGTTCCGACCTTGGAGTCATTAAAATTAATACGGTGTGAAAGAAAAATTGCTTTAAACCCTCAACGCGATGTTGCTAGGCATCAATGAAGTTGTTGGGCCTCCAAAAAAGTTATCAAACAAAAAAATTTTAAGGGATTACTACCTGCTTGGTGAGCTTGATACACTCTCTTTACCATAATTTCATAAATTTAATATCAATTTGGGTATAAATCCTACCGAAACACCGCTCATTCCAATAATAAACAATGATCGGACTTTAAGTTAAAATTTAAATCGATTGCGATAAATATATACATAAAGATCCATCGTGGAAAACATTTCCGATTGTTATAATTATTGTTTTAATTTTTAATACCACTAAACCATCTATCAGGCAGCATTTCGCAAAATGGTTTTAGTCATGCGTTCGATTTTTTGCATCGAATGATTAACACAACCATAAGGAATCTCATTTCTGACAGTCTTTACTTTAGTTTGCTGCGTTCAGATAATATGAATGTACTACCAGAGCTCGCTATGAATAAGGATCGGCGATTACTGCATATTTTTTGTCTGCGTCCGATCATTGGTAATAATATATCCGTAATTTCCTCTCTAGTCAAAACACGTTCAAACTCCGCCCCCTCTCGTCATGCAGAAGACCTACTGCGCTATATCTTAAGTTGATTAGGCCGTCCAAGGGGATTAGAGAAAAGTTGGGGGTACCCCCCGTGGCCGATGTCCGAATTAATTTGGGTCACGTAAAACAGATTAGGGCACCGGCGGTTAAAGGAGCGGAGGACAAAAGACGAACGCGTCGTCGGCCGACGATTCAGCCGCAATCGGTGACGCTAACAGCCGCTGCGTGTGAAGTCTTGCTATTTTCCCAGGCGCATAGTTTGTTTGTTTGTTTGAGGAGAAATTCGGTGTGCCGCATAACGGGGTCCGTATAAGAGGTTAGTTGTTTGCCATCCCTCAACTATTCGAGAGTATGTTGTAAACAAGCGTTTGCTTTTAAAGTGTGTGTGTCGGGGGCTTTAAGAATTGGTTGCCAGTTGTGTTGAAGTAAAAATTCGTACGGTTTTCTTTTTTGATTACGTCGTAAATGTAGGAACAAAACTGGTGGTTTTGTAGCATAATGAATAAATTATTATGATGATTATATGCGATAGGAAATAAGAATTATTCTATATTCATTATGCACAAATATACGCGTCTTGACAATGGTAATAAGCAAGCAACCAACTAGGTGCAAACTAGAAGTAGACCGATCTGTCATTCGCCAAGTTATGAGTTTTGATCAAGGTGGTAAGAGTATTTTTATTTTCATTTTTACCATTTTAAGCCACCGTATCCTATTGTTTATACTAAGGTATGAGCTATAAATACCTGGAAGTCACAAGCCGCAGAGACCTTTACAGGATATTTCAAACAAACAGTTCGCTGTATGATTTGGGGTATCTAATCAGAATTTTGGTGTGAAAATTTGGGATCTCTATAAAATCTGCCGAGTTTGATCTAACTAAAATAATTTGAATGACGTCAGACCTCCATTTATACCCGATGCAGATATCAACTGTAAGTACAAATATGATGCATTTTTTTAAATTGGTTATTCGAAATCTATAGGAAGTAGCTCCCCATACTATCTGGATTTGAAGGTAGGGAGGTTGGTAAGAAACCACGCTCATATCGTATTAACGCCCTTTGTGCTCCCTATTCAGGGTGACACATTAGTGTGGTGAAGCTCGATATATCCGTTATCATGTAAGATATCAGAAAAGATATTTACGAAAATTGTAGACAGTCATAAATAATAATAATAATAATAATAGAATATATTTGGCACAATAGAGAAACTCCAAAAGGGCGTTATAACACAAAAACAAAACAACAATACACGAAACAGTAATACATCAAGATCATAGAGATGTATAACATGTATAATAATTGAAATGATTTAAATAAATGCATGCGTATCTGCTGCCGTCGAAAGTAAAAATAAATTTAACTTTAAATTTAGGACAGCTCCGACATGAAGACGTCCCTGTAGATTGTGTTGGCATTCCTCGAAAAGCAAAGGGAGCAAAATATTTGTTCGGCCAGTGGGAAGACCAAAAGTTTGGCATGTTCTTGAAGCCAGCCATGGTACCACAAAACAAATTTTTCCAAGAAGATGCGGGCAATCAATTCTATTGCTTATCAAATTGTGTACAAACAAGGCACTTGTTTTACATCTTCTTGATCGTAAAGATTCAAAACCATGCCGTTCTAGTAGATGTTCGTAATCTATACCACCGTCAGGGTAAACTCCATCCACTTTGAAGGATAAATATTTTAAAAATTTACGTTGGAGTCTCTCGATGACAGCACATAAATCGGACACCACACCGATGATCCGTATTCAAGTTTGGCTAATATGAACGAGTAATATAAAGATTTAACAGCATCTAAGTTATTAAAGTCCTGACACATGCGTATTATAAAGCCCAAAGATCTGATGGCTGATTGAGCTGCCTCAAAAATATACTTAACAAAATTAAGTTTGCTGTCAATCGTAATTCCCAAGCCTTTCACAGTGTCGCTGATGGAAAGCGACACCCCATCAATGAAATAGCTGGAGTTGATTCGGCCTATCCACCTAGAGTAACTCACAAATCCGCATTTATCAATAACTTAAACTTAACATTTTAAAATTTCTTTCATATATACAGGTTGTTTCATATCACCAGGGTGAACCAAACATACGTTTTCTTAAATGGAACATCTTTTATATTATTTCGGATATAGCTTAAGCTCACGCCTCACACCTCCAATATACAATGAAATTGCTGTATAACTATACAGCATGTTTCAGATCGTGCAGATACCAGATGCCTTTGACGGACGTTTAGGGGAACATTTGCCAATAACAACACTAAATGATTTTCTAAAAAGTCTAAATAAACTTGACTATTCACTCGTCCTTCCGAAAAATGTGGTCCAATTCCATAATGGCCCAGCTAGTAATGAAGACTTAAGGATGTCTTACTGTCATTTTTCCACGATTAACTCGTTATATTAAAATAATTTTAAAAAATCTCCCTTTTTAAAAATACTTTAGGTATCTTAGAAGTTAACTTTAAGTATATAGAACGTATGTTTGGTTCACCCTGGTGATATGAAATAGCCTGTATGTTAAGTTTAAGACTGTCCACAATTTCCGTAAATAACATTCATATATCTTATATGATAACGGATATATAGAGCTTTGCCACACTAATGTGTCACGCTGTATATCGAACAATCTTCAAATATTGCGAACATTCTCTATAAACTTCGTGGGTTCATTTGAATCCCATAATCATTTGGTGGCAGGGTACTTAGGCATCCTCTTATCGCTTCTCGTATAGTGCTAAAAAATTATTAGACTATTCTCCTCGTAAATGTAACAGTGTTATATATCGTATAAGTGCACAAATATTAAAACTAACATGTGTTTTAAAAAATGTCTCTCATTTCTTATTGCCTCAAAATGCCCAATTCTTTCTATCTCTGATGCTTTCCATGACCATCTTCGATTCATCATACCGGATTAAATTGAAGAAATTGAGGATTTTCCTATCAGTTAGCAATTCGTAAAGTCGTACTCACAAGCCATAATCACGAGGCCTCAACCCTTGTACCATCATTAACAATGCATGCCATCTGTGTTTCTTTAAAATCCTCAATATCGATGGACAGCAAATTCCTAAATCATATGACGCAGACCTCTCTGAAGCACGGGAATTTGCAAGTAAATATGCCAAGATATTTATTTCATTACTTGTTGTGGAGTTTCGCTCTTGTTGATTGATGCCTTGTTATAAACAATTGCTAATCTCCTGATTCGCCACCCACGGGTTGTAAGGCCGTATAGGTATATTGTTGACTTGATTGGCGAGGGTTATTTGGACAACAACAAACAGCAATGTTGAATTGAGATTTACTTTAATTACACTTTAACACATATAAACATTTACACAAGTACAAAATTAGAGTACACACTTTAAAATGATTGAGACCGTTTTGTTTTTACTTTGCATGGGACAACTTAAGTGTTTAGGTGAGCACCGCTCATTGGAAACTGACTCCCTTTCTTTATGCTTACTTACAAGGAAGATATGTGTGAAATTAATCTCACTGCAAAAGGGCTAATCAGAGATGCCGAATACGCCCATGTAAAAACTACGTAGAACATCATAACTACATAACATTATAAATACGATATGTACCTAGAACAAAGAAAGGGTCGTGTTCCGCACGTGGTCAAGGCCGTGCAATCTTTACAATACGGATTATCTTGAACCCGTGCTGCTGGAATTTCCAAAGTTGGCACGAAAGCGTTTATAACTTGCCTTCGTCGAAAGGTGTCGCCGACAAGTGGATTATTTTGGTGAGACGCACAAACAATACTTGGAAGTATCCTTAATAAAATTAGATACAGTTCATGACTAAACTAAAATAGCATTTGAGGCACCGGATAAGCCGAATAAATAATAAAGGGATAATAAAATATACAGATACGGAAGCAATGCGAACATTACTTTCGTAGACTTTTTATATTTAAAACCACCAAAACATAGACACATTTTCTCCTGTATTTTAAAGTGGAGATTCTGTGTGTTCTTCCAATAATTCAGTTACATCCATTGATATAAAATAAGTTATAAACTTAACATAGAAAATGTCAAAATCCAATACAACAATATACGCCGTTACTTTGACAGACACGTAGACATTTTTATTTCAAGTAAAATAGAGATGACCCCATCCCATATCGAACGGTTAGGAAGATGAGGGTTTGCCCTATTCCCATCCCATCCCCTCGCCGAAAGGATAAACCAACATAATGATTCCCTTTATCCGGCGGCTTTAAACTTTCAAATTCGAATTCGCTACCTCTCCGACAGAGAATCAGCCGTAGGGCTTGTGTCGCCCCCACCGTTTAACGAAAACTACGGTCCCTCGATATTCGAATATTCGGTAATTCTGCGTAGAAAAACAGGATGGAAGAGGAAAAGAAAGGCGGTCATCGATTCTGCCGGGCCTGAACGACCCTCACGTACGTATTCAGTTACTGTGTGTACGTTGTAGTATCGGAGGAACGCAACAGGAGAACGGCGTGCATTAGCGCGTGTTTTGTACGATATAACTTGGGGGTAAACAGGTTACGCTCCCCCGGGGCCTATGTTACCGGAGATTTGCCGAAAACCGAACGGAAAAGGGGGGCAAAGAAGGAGGGTATGAATACAGGAAGTATTTGTGTAGTTCTGAAATGATCTGTTTTTCTTTTTTTGGGAGAGGGTGTTTTTCTCGTTTCACGAGCTAAATGCTCCCGGCATTCTCCTGTACAAAGGAATTACGAGTAGGAAATAAGGATGTAAACAGAATGGTTTTCGTTCCGCTACAAGGGACCCGAGGATTCTCCTTTGAATTACCCTAGAACGCTTTCAGTCAAAAGTGTACGTACCTGAGGTTTTCTGGTATTTGTATTTGTGCTATTACAGAAAACTTCAATGGGAATCGTGATACCAAAATATCTTCTTTCGGTTTTATTCATAATGATGAGTGATAAATTGCCGAAGGAACGCAATAATATGGATACAGATGAAAGATAAAAAGACAAATTTAAGTATAAAGATACATAAATTTGTATAATCCACCAATATTTGTTTCTAAGACCGAGAGCTACTTTTGTTGCCTGTTTGATAGCTTTAGTCATTTTTGGATATATTTCGTCGATACTTTGGTTGATTCCCATACACTTTTGCATGCTGAAATCAATTATGTTTTCAGAATTTCTCGATCAGCCTTTGTTTTTATGTTCCAGGATATTCGCTTATCCACCTAAAATATGCACTCATATTTTACATGTAGTATAAAAGAACATGTTTTTACGTTATTTCAGTTGTCGGCTAGAGCTCGGTGAATGAGCATATACGCTGACGTTGTTAACGTTTTAAAGAGTGTTGCGTTGTGGTGCGTTCAAGCTATTGTAGTGAAA
>JARFOC010000705.1:118851-131934 GCA_031763485.1 Osmoderma eremita | reverse complement strand
TACCTCACAGTCCGGAATTACCTGTGCCTAAACCTCCACAAAACATAACACTAAGCGACGATGAAAGTGCTGATGATGCCAAGGCAAATGGAGCCCTGCTATGTTAGCAGACTATTGCTGAACGCTGGTGATGTTTCTGATGCAAAGTACAGCCGAAAGTCATATATCAGCACATTTTTCAAGTAAATATATAACTTTGTACGTCATTTTTTCATAATTTATACACATATTTTAATACATACTTTCACAAAATTTCATTTCTTTGTCACTCTGAAACCCTGCCTGATAGAAAAATTCTGAACAGATATGAAATAAGTGTAAAAAGTACTACCAAGTTCACCGACTTTACCTCGTGGAACAAAATAAATCTGAAATTTTGTTGACCAGTGTTATGGACTTTTTCTTCTGGGTGTATCTAAAGCAAAAAGTATACAGTGACGGCTTGCCCAATAATGAAAATACCTTAAAAATTCGTATAACACAGGCCATCCACAGTATAACACCTCAAAGCAATTGTTTTGTTAATGTTTTTATTTGCTTTTCTTAAAAGTATTTGTTAGTCTTCCACTTGACACAATTCAAATTAGTATTTTAAATTTGTTCCTCGATTGCACTTCTTGTTACCCCTATCATGTAGTTAAGGTATAATTTTGTGGGTTTTAAAAGAAGCAAAAGCTTGTATTAAGAGCATTTTTTCTCAAAAATTAATAGTAAGAAGTTTTTCCTATCCGACAACACACTGTATATTTCCAGGAAAATCCATAAAAGATCAAAGAACGTTGCTACGGTATATATTTAAAGTAAAGAAATACATATCTATATAGATTTCTTATGTGTCTAATACATATGAGCAGAGCTGTATATATTTCCACCAGCAACAACCTTAACCTTGAGATTATGAGGAACTTATCGTACTTATGACGAACAATGCACAACACAAACACAATGGGACGATGCCGTGAAAAACGTTAATCGTCCCGTTTGGAAACGTTATAAATATAAATCTAGATACCTATTGATAGATTCGAGGGATTGCTTGTTTAGATAAAAGAGAAATTCCCATTGTTTCGCGGATTCTTTATAATCCTTGATGCAAAAGGTGATAACCTAACAAAATTTACCTACGTATATCACACAACTCAAATCAAATGAGAGATAGCGGTTTGTTACCAAGCTAATTGGTTGTCGGAAATGTCGAGTTTTTCAAAGGTCATTTATTTGTTTAAAAAACAGAGAGCGATCAATAATATATTGCCCGCTTTGTTTCGATAACCTTTTGTCATCTTTCGGTGATGGTCATAATTTCTCAGTCAAGGAAGGACATAGAATGACGGGTGATTAACCTTGTGCCTCCTCTTACGTGATGGAGCACTGCCCTCCGTTAAGATTAACGAGCGTTGAATGTTTCTGGATGATGCCTCGTTCAAACTGTCCAATTTCCTAGAGTACACATTGGAATTGATTGTTTAAAATCCTACATACACTTGAACAACGTCAGCAGGTAGATGTAGGATATATTGACTTTACGAAGGCATTCGATACTGCTTCAACAGTTATCCAACCTTGGTTTGACGCTTCTAGTCACCGAGTTGTTCTCATCTTACCTATGCAATCGCAATTGCTACATCTCTTATAACGGTTTCAGTTCAGATTCATTTATACCGTGTTCTGGTGTTCCGCGAGGGTCACACCTGGGTCCCCTATTTTTTAACATTTACTTGAATGAGCTGCTATCTGGACTGAAATGTAGAGTATCTGCTTACGCAGATAACCCAAAAATTTATTCCAAGATATCCACAATATCTGATTGCGTCGTACTTCAGAGGAACATCAACATTATAAATTCCTGGTGTGAAGATAATGGGCTCCATCTAAATACAGACAAATGCGCTGTTATATCTTATACTAAATCTAACACTGTCGTATTGTATCCCTACTCTGTTAATCATAAACCAATCTCTAGACGGTCAAGTATCCGCGATCTGGGAGTACTTTTTGATTCTCAATTGTCTTTTAGTGATCATATAACTGAAATTGCTAATAATTCTTCTAAGGTTTTGGGGTTTTTAATACGTTCTTGCAAATCATTTTCTGATCTTAACGTTATGAAGATTTTGTTTTTTACTCTTGTTCGTACTAACTTGGAGTACGGTTCAATTATTTGATACCCATATTACCACTATCAGCAGCTTGCCTTAGAGAGAATTCAAAAAAGATTTTTGAAGTACCTATCATACAGGCTTGACCAGACTTCTCCACCACGTGGCACAAATTATGAGGCTTTACTTACTAGACATAATTTTGACTCTACAAAGCCGAAGAGCTGCTTCCAGTGGTAGATTTCTAGCTAACCTGGTGCTAAATAGAGTGGATTTTCAGTCCCTACTCTCGCAAATTAACTTTGCCATCCCAGCTCACGGTACCAGGCATTTCGAGAGTTTTCGTGTACCTATTGCCAAATCCAATTTCTTGAGGCGAGCGCCGCTTTCCCATATGGCGGTTACTGCTAACGCCATGGTTGATGATATTTTTATATAAGATTTTATATAGGATTATATTTCTTAATTGTCTAGTTCTTCAAACATTTAAATATTCATTTGTTTTGTTTTCATCCTTCTTTTACACTGTAATGTACTATTGTATTTTTATTTGTATTTATTGTCCTGTTAATGGGATTCTGTTGAGCAAATATTTTTTTCTTGTCAGGGGAAAATGCTTTAAGCACTCCAAGTGCTTAGTCGTTAGCAACTTGGTTGTGTGGGACTCTCAATAAATCATACCCACTAAAAACCCCCCAAAGCCCTCTCCGGTATCTGGAACCATTTGTATAAAATATAACGTCAGATACCGTCGGCTGCCTACATTGTCTCGACCGTTTCTGCCCTACATCTGCTGCTTTTGCATATTCAGTTCGTCATACGCTTTCGTGTGCATGCTTTCCCTGATCATTTCATTTATAGCGTTCCAGTTGTCAGCGGATTCTAACATTAACGGAATTAGCGTGCCATTAGTTATCCTTCTTGTTTCTTCCCATCTATCGCAGTCGAAAACTGTATGTTCCGCTGTATCGACCTTACCGCAATACATACAGCTATCCTCCACATATTTCCTATTTTTTTAGCAAACGCTCGAAATCATCCATGTGCCGTCAAGGCCTGGGTCAAGTAGTAATCGACATTTCGGTGTTCACATTTTATCCAGGCCCTAAGGTCTCGAATCAGGCGCTTCGTCCATTGAGCTTTCTCTTCCTCCTTTTACCATCTACCTTGCCATTCCGTCAAGGTGCTCTCCTTTGCCGCACAACTTGCCACGTTTGTATCTTCCCACGCGTGGTTGTAGGTGTATGTTCTCTCAATTAATATTATTATTATTATTAATTACAAATAAATTCTTTGTTTCACCTGTTACAATACGTCTCTGCACACATTAATATCATTTACGGAGTATTGAAGGCCGTTTAGAAGATAGAATCGTGTTAACTGTCACTCCTTCTCAGTACATATTGCGGTTTCTCGTTTTCTTCATCTTGTAGCCATACTCTGCTAAATCGAGTTCGTCCGCTGTAAAGTACGTGCGGATCTTGACGGTGACATATTCGGAATTAGAAATCGATGAAAATGGGTCAAGAAACTTTTGAAATCTTTGAATTTTATAATTGCAATTTAATTCAGGCTAGCATACGTTTTTCTTTCGTTCAAATTAAAGATTATCGCTAGGAACCTGTCGCTCGGCTCGCTGGGCTAAAACCCAGGGCCTCCGCGATGAATTGGGCCTCCAAACCTTAGTGACAGCAGACGAATCAATGATAAATTTTTCAAAAACTAATTCACTATAGAAGATTCGATTACTATCACGAGATTTACAAGCTAGTTGCTGGTTTAGTAATAGCTAATCTGTGAAAAATTGTTTTGTTTACTTTACGCACCAAAACTTTCCGAAAGCTTTAGTATTCGCTTCGCAAAACTAAATTCTTTGCTAATAGGATATGGTAAATTCTTTGCTTAGTCAACTAGACCGTTAATTAAGGATTGATTGTTTGTGGCTATGACGAATTTGCTAAAATCTATTACAATGACATTAGAGCAAAAGAGTTAGAGATGGAATGTGTGCACCTAACAGAATATTTCAGAGATGTCCCAAAATAGTGAGAGTGAAGAGGCTATGAGTATTTCAGAATGCTTTTTGGAGTTGCGGTTTATTGTTATGCTCCTACTTTATCAGAAAGCTGAGTGCTAGAAAACGAAGATTTAAAATAAGGCCTATAAATCGGCTAAGAAATTCGAAAGGTTACATTTAATGAATATTAAAAGACACAGATATTGTATACATACTCATATCTCTCGATTTATATTTTTTGTTGAACAAGAAATTGTTAACGTACTGTTGAAACTATCCCTACTTCGTAATATAATAAATACGACTTTCATACATCATTACAACTTTAAAATATATTTCATTGGTTATATGTCATATTACTTTACGCCATTCAGATCATTCTTCATACCAATTGTAATTGCTTGCATCTGATTGGTTTATTTTTATTATAATACGCAGCAGTTGATGCCGAAGATAAAAGTTGGCCATCTCTCTGCGGATTGCTTGCGGCGTGTTACTGTTGTTATTTCTGTTGCAGACATATTTTATCTGAAAATTGTTGCGTCAACAGTAGCATTTACTGCTGCGGATGAGTTTATATGAATTGCAAAGATGATTTTTGTAACAGATCAGATCTTATTTAATTTACAAAGTATTTTTCGTCAATTAAATCATAATATCAAAAGGTGTTATCAATATGTCATGCATGGTGGAAATCAGAAAAAAAACTCTTTCTGACGGTGTCAAAATCCAATAAGGCTGATAAGATAAGAAATAAGAAAGTTGATAATGGCCAGAATGAACCGACACGTCATATAAAAATTAGTACATGATTAGATAGAAGATCAAACGTGACCTTAAACCAAACAAAAGCGCAAGAGATAAAAGAATAAAATGGGTTTTTTTCGGTTTTAAAAGAATCGCGAACGTCGTTTGTCACAGGTTCATTTTCTCTTCGGGTTCGTAACAAATACAAAATTTAGCAACGTTGCCACATTTAAACCTACCCTCTATCTCCGATAATACGCGAGATCCCCACAATAAGGGTCGAAAATGAATCATCCTGTATATGTGCATATGTCCGCATGTGTGTTGTACCTTCATTCTCTAATTTCGTTTTTTTTTTTCCGTTCTTCTGTCTGAAAGGGACGAAAGAGATCCTGCACGACATAAACGGGCATCTACCTCAAGGACAATTGATCGCCATAATGGGGCCGTCGGGAGCCGGAAAGAGCACCTTATTAAACGTCCTGAGCGGCTACAGCATAAAAGGGGTCGGCGGAAATGTTTATGTGAACGGTGCTCCCAGAGATCTGAAGGCGTTCCGAAAACTGTCCTGCTACATAACGCAAGACGACCGGCTACAGCCGTTATTGACTGTCGAGGAAAATATGAACACTGCCGCCGATCTGAAACTGGGAACGGAGATTTCGCGGACCGCGAAGGAAGAAATCGTAAGTATCATCCTTTATACTTTTATACAGCTACATATATACTACGCGCACACATTCAAATACGCACACACGGCTTCGATTCTGCTCCTTTTACGTCCGTTCGGATGAAAATGGGAATTATTATTTACTTACTACACTCGGTTAAATAGATTTTACTGTGTGCATTTCCGTTTCTATCCTATTTACGGAGAAATGTATTCGACGCTGATTGTATCGAATCGAGTCACAGATGTCGTTGATATTTCCAAATAGGATTCTTGAATAAACGCGACCAACTTCATTAATAAATATTATATGTTGCCCTAATACTATTACTAAGATTATAATATACAAACAATAATCCCTTTCAACCAAACCGCAGTTATTGATTTGTTCCTGAACCTGGTGTGCCTTATGAACTCTAATATTTTTTGAACGACAATTAAAGAAGGAATTAGTGTATGAATATGTTCAGTAATAAGTGAATTTAAGAAAATCAGGTGTAAAGTTACTAGAATGTTTTTGTAACAGGCAAAAATGAACCTCTGTCAAAAATTAAAATACACAAACAATATAACAATTTAAAAACAAACGTTAAGCGTAGGATGTCCAATTTATGCATACAAAGAGGAGGAAAGTGATTAGATTAGTAAACCTGATTTGAAATCAGAAAATCAATATTGGTTCTATCTATGTAGTAGTACCGGAAGTAATGTGCAGTGTCTTGTTAAGCCTATTATTTGTTCGTTTCGCTAATAGATTGATGATACAATACGGACACACAAATAAACAAAACTGTTAGTTTTGCGTTAGCATAAACATATAACATGTAATAAGGCAGGCGGCTTAATGCTCATATGACGGAATGCACATATAATCAATTCGCCTTTTAGACAAACAGGACAGCGCTTATTAAAATGCCGCACACCGCTGCCACATCTTTTTAAGGTAAATACATAAATAAAGTATGGTCACAAAGCAAAGTGTAAAACACTTATGGGACTCGCACTATTTCTGTAATGCTCCAAAAATTTATTTAAGTCATTGCTGAATCAGATTTTGTAATAATTTACTAAAATACATAGGATTACCATGGAGAAATTCTATATTTTAATGTTTGTGGAGACATTCAGATTTCACTTCACTACTTAAATAACCTGCTGTTAACTGTGTACAAATTTGATATGCCGGATATAGCATTGTAGTTCTCTCAACTAAACAGTCGACGTTTGACATCGATTATGTTAATATCGTACCAACACAACTGCACGTTCAAAAAATACATATTAATATCACGTTTCATAATTTATCATAAAATATTCTCTTTTTTTTATCGTCAAGACATTAACCTATCTTATAAATTTTTCATTTGAAACAGGCACATTTCATGCAAAACTATATTTTGTATTTTTATGACTTATTTCAGGCTTATACAGCATATTGTTGTTATTATGTATACTGCTATTGGAATAAATTGTTTTATTATTATTATTATCAAATCTAGTGACATTTGTAGTATAGCATTTGTACAATTAGAACGTTGCCAGTTGCATAGGTACTAAGTTGTCAACGCACTTACTTGACATTTGTCGTTTGACGTTGTATTTAGTGTTGTTTGTTTCAAATATATTTGAATACATATAACCTATCTACATACCTACCTGTGAAATGATATGCTCTGGCAACCATGTTCTGAAATGACGAAATGCCAAAAGGCGGTTGTTTAATTGCGATAACTATATCTTATGCATGCATAAATGATTATTAAATATTAAACCAGTTGATCCTAAGAAATAGAATAATTACCGAAGTATAGAACTTAATACGATAAAAATAAGCTGACATGATAAGCTGGTGCAACATAATGTAGCTAATTTCACGCTATTCGAATTGTTTGAAAATATTGACAACATTGCAACAGTAAGTAAGATCTATATGTGAATTATGCAACTATAGAAATTTGATTAAAATACTCCCGTAAGAGTCTTTACTGTTTTCGAAAAAGGCGAATGGACCATAGTAATTAAAAAATATGTCTGTATGGGATATGTACAGTCACAATTATCAATACAAGCACGCAAACGTGTGTACCTTTGTATAAATGTATGATAACAAACACGAAATGTATACGTATATTATACATAGTTAAAAGCGTGCTTGCGTTATCATCTTGTTGTCATTGACCCGTACGAACTGCATTTGAATTGGGTCAAAACAAGAATAAAGAAAGAAAATATTTTCGGTAACACGCAGTCCACATTACCCCACATGTATATATCCTTATATACTCACATACATATAATCTATAATACACTATACATCGCATACGTTCATGCAAATCAGACAGATAATCACTGTGTTTGTGTGTGAGCCCAGAGCCGCCACCGAATGCGAATACGGGGAATTTTACGAAAAAGCGATAAGACGACACCGATAACTTTGTCTCTAAATGGAAACTGCTGCGTTACTGCTTTGATATCATCGCTTCCTGATGATTCCTGCATAAAATGTTATCTCTAAACACTCCACATATCCACAAAGCGAATTATTCATGCGGTACCAGTAAGTTCTATAGATCGTCTCAACCTCCGTATGCAGTATGGGATATAATAGCAGCTTTTAACTCTTATCCTTAGTTGCTGCCATTAGCGCTATCTTTACTTCCGATTGCTATGTTGCAACTTATTTACATATGTCGGCGTCGGCAAAGTACCTATCTATCTGTTTATTAACGTCAACTGCTGTCAATCGTTATCGTCCTAGTTTTAAAATATTTTTAGTTAAATTCCACGTTAATTTGTTTATATGTATATAATTGTACAAATCGTTCTTTTCAGAACGCTTCCATCTTTTTCGAGTGTGCACAGGGAATATGGATATTTTTCTTGATTTTTAGAAATTTGATAACCCATACATTTAATTACAGTTTTCACTGCCGTAACGGAGCCTGTTGGGAGAAAACGGCGTAAGGGACAAAAATTTTGCCTGAACGAGAAGTGTATGATTGCAAATGTTTTAAATTATTTTAACAAAACTATGAATGTGAGTGCTGCCGTTCAAGAAGCAAGTAAAGCGTTGGGTTGCTCAGAGCGTGCAATATATAATATAACACAGGAACAACAAACTGGTTCATTATCAAGTCCAAAAAACCCCAAGAAAAGGAAAGGCATACAACTAAATGACCGATTACAAACCTATGATGAGAACACGCAAGCACCTATTCGACCTAAGGTGCATAGTTTTTTTCATACAGAATATGCCACCTACATTAAATGCAATTCTTTCTGCTGTCGATTCTGATGATGATATCCCTAACTTCAGTCGAGCAACTTTACATAGATTGTTACACGATATGGGTTTCGAATTTAAAAAAGTAGGACATAAAAGTATACACATCGAATAAGACGACATTATTCGGTGGAGGCACAAATACTTACGAGAGATCAAGAAATTTAGAGAAGAAGGTACAATTTAACATTTGACAGTTCTGTAACTTTAATTATTTCAGATCGAACTATAATATATACTGATGAATCATGAGTGAATACAGGACATGCAGTACATAAAACTTGGACAGACAGTACAATTCAAAATAGTCGACAAGCTTCTATCCAAGGATTAAGTACTGGTTTGAAATGCCAAGCCGGGCTTGGACATCGTTTTGCATTAGTTCGTGCTGGTGATGATAACGAATTTGTTCCTAGTGCTGAATATACATTTCTCTCCAAGAAAAACACTGCTGATGTTCATCATGAGATGGATTCGGGCTCATACGAGGAGTGGTTTATTAAGAAATTGCTTCCAAATATACCTCAGAAGTCAGTGATTGTTCTTGATAATGCTTCCTATCACTGCAGAAAATTAGAAATAATTCCAACGGCAGCATGGAGAAAAAACAAATCATTGATTGGATTGAGAAACAAATACCAACCACTGACGATATGCTAAAAAGGAATTGCTGTTTTGCGTGTCACAAATTAAACCGCAAATAAAAGCAGGATTGGCGAACTTGCAAAAGAAAAAGGTCATGAAGTTCTTCGATTACCACCTTACCACTGCGAGTTAAATCCCACTGAAATGGTATGGACACAAGTTAAAAACTGTATAAAAATGAATAATACCACATTTAAGGTAAAAGAAATGGAGGAATTAATTCGTAAAGCATATAGCACTGTAACAGTTGATAATTAGCACAATTACATCAAACATGTAAAAAATAGTGAAAAGGAAATGTGGATAGTGAATAATTTGCAAGATGACATTGAATAATTTATTATTCATGTAACAGATTCGTCATCATCTGAAGATCAAACTGGTTCATCGACTGACTAAGAGTTAAAACAAGACATATGTATGTGTGTGTAATCGCTATTCCTTTCTTAAATATTATTGTATTATATGGGGATTTGTATGATTCCAGCTATTTTGGTTACAAAAATGGAAACTATTATTTGTTAAAGGATTATATATTTTACTTTAAATTTAAGAGATTGTATAATCCTTCCAATTCCTAAATAAATGTTCGAAATGTAAATTACGTTAATGTTGAGTAATAATAAATAAAATTATGGGCTTTTTCACCGATTGTTAAATTAAAAAAATTATTGTTGTAGGTTAGGTATAGGATACGGTGGCTTAAAATAAATTTAAGTTAAAAAATACGACACTATCAAACATCACTATCAATGTTTGATAGTGTCGTTCTAGGAACAGGTTTGTTCTCGGGGTGATACGCTTAACATTACATTTTTCCTTTGTGGTTTTTCTGCTGAGGATGGCAACTTAGTTGCCGAAATGCGTATTCAGAGTTCTTTACTCAACAAGGTGGTAAGGGGTATTTTTTAACTTAAAAAAAATTATGTTTTTTTATTTTTTACTTTTTTCCTCAAAATATGCATTTTAACTGTCAGAAACCCAAATAATGGAACCGGAAGTAATAATGTACAGCTGATTCGACGATTTGGTAATCGTGTATCGAATTCTCATAAGCTCTGTACTGCATTGAGAGGTTGAGACGATCTATAGTAAGGAATATTTTTTTATTGTTCAACTATTTAATTACAACGCAATACATCACATTAAAAATTCTGCTTATATATGTTAAAATACGTTATTAAAACACGTCAAACTGACGCAGAAGTTACAAGTCATACAAAGTACGCAATCGAAATGTTGCAGACTCGTAAAAATTCAAATTAGATACAACTACGGTAATTTAATAGGTGAAATTGACATTTTGATAATTAAAAAACAGCGATTTAACGGATATATAACTTAACTGAGTGATTGCCTGCAGTAATGGCTCTAAAATGATTAATTGTAATGGCGCAAAGAATTTAAATATTTTAAATGCGAATGTTACAAGTAAATGTGGAGTAGTAAATATTACTAGGACTGTGAACTATGGGTAATACAGTAAAACAAATATATTGGATCACTCCTCACCTCACAATAAATTGGTTAATTCGGGGCATTTTAGAAATGTTAACCGAATGGTAATACGGTTTGACAATGGGAATCCAGTATCCTGAATTAATCAATTTGTTATGAGGTGAAGAAAAATCCGCTATATTGTGTTTAGTAAAGCAGAGAGAACTGCAGCATGTAGATGCCCAAAAAATCAAACCTAAGATTATAATCTATGAATCCAAGATAAATGTTATGTTTGAAACTAATTAGTTTCAAACAGACTAAACTGTTCTCTTTATGTGTCATAGAAAATATGTCAAGTCCCTGAATCTTTTTTAAATTTGAACAACCAACATTATGATTGGAGCTGTACTTATCTATGCTCTCTCGGCTGTGAACATGTTTTTGAAGTTTGCGGTTTGCAACATGAAACGTAATTGTTACGTGGAAATACATATGCATATTTTTAGTAGGCAAAATTTTTCTGAACTAAAACAAAGACAAAGCGAGATGGTTAAAACTGAAGTATTTATTGGATTCTTTTTATTTAACGCGAGGTATTTTATTTTCCTTATACGAACCTTATACTTACAGATCAGAAAAATAATTGACACCCTCGGCCTACAGAAAACTAGTACAACTAAAACGGCCCGATTATCGGGCGGCCAGAAGAAACGGTTGTCGATTGCCTTGGAGCTGATCAACAACCCGCTGGTGTTATTCCTCGACGAACCAACGACGTAAGTAAAAAAATCCACTGCCTTTACGTTTATGATGTTTATGGGGAAAACCTCCAAACCGGTAATAATAATCTTAGAGGTCGGAAATATTTTAAACAAAAGTGCACCTTTTATAATGCGGTGGATAAATGTTTTCGTGAGTTAATTTTTATTTTTAGAGAATAACCATAACAGTTCTCCATCCTTCCGTGAATGTTGTTTGCTAACACTAAAAAAACACCATTATTAAGTTGTTAATGACAGCAAATATTTCATAACTATACACGCAATAGTTAATAATTTATTTTGACAATTCTAAGTTTGAATTAAGTAAAGTCAAAGCTTTATAGGTTTTAGAGGTCACTAAAAATCATGATTTATTTTTATTATGTATATAATATGGGGAAAACAAATTACGTATTTCATGATTTACTTGTCATCATTCCATCCTGGTCCTTGTACTCGTGACCCCAAATTTTACATGTGTATATTAGAAATACAAATAATATTCTCCTCAAAATAATTCCATAGATATTTGGAATAGCGTGATGAAAATATGTTGTTAATAGAAGTACTGTTGAAATATTCAAAATTATCTAAATTTCGCAATAAGGAATCAAGGCTGACAATTCGTAAAAAATGCCATTTATATTTAACGAATTATATTATTTAAATCAGAAAGATCAAATTGTAATTAGTTAAGCCACGTAAAAAAAAATTGATAGGTGTATTTTTCAAGGATTCATCAATGGAAACTAAGGATCGGTACTATCATACAAGAATTTTTTTCAAACGCGTTTTTATACGGATTATACTACACGCTTTTGCGTCATTGGGCAAAGTACAAATTGAATATGCGGATAATTCCATAAGAAACAAATTTACTTCTAAAAATTACTGTAATATTTATAGCTATTAATACAACAAGGATATTATGACATTTATAATATTCGAGAATGATGCTGCGTAATGAGACAGGCGCCAACGCAACGTCCGAAAAAGTTTAAATCACTAATATTCGAGTTATATTCAAAGCTCTATAGCATCATCATGATGGCGATACCAAAATAATCAACAATTCTCTTTGTCAGTAAAAAGTAATAATAGTACCTTGTCCGGTACAACTACGTGTTGTTGTTATATCAGTACATACGAATAACATATAATTCTCGCAAGGAAACAGCCGACTTTTGACAGTCATAATGTTAAAATCATACCAACAGAACCAAACACAACTTCTCATGCATTGATAATCTCAAATTAAAGGGTTGCGAATTACTTACACTTACTTGACATTTGTCGTTCTATTTAGTGTTGATAGTTTTCGTATTTTTTTAACCATAACCTATCTTAACCGTAAAAATGCCATTATCGGCGCATGGTTTATTGCTGGAATCACCATACTAGCGAAAGCAATGAAAGGGGCA
>JARFOC010000705.1:97304-118751 GCA_031763485.1 Osmoderma eremita | reverse complement strand
TGATTCCAGCAATAAACCATGCGCCGATAATGGCATTTTTACGGTTAATTGTTTTTGGCATTTTTGATGTTTCTCATAACCTATCTATATATCTGTCAAATCACACAATATGATTTGCAATGCGCGGGAACCGCAACGATGACACGATGATTACAGACATCCGTAGAACAATGTGCCAGCGATATAACTGCATAACTAAAATCATTGCTAGGCGTATAGTAAGATCGTAACTAAGATATAATGAGTTAAGCGTAACTAACGTATAACGACCTGAATAATCGTCAATAAATATTGCATATAATAAAATCATAATAATTGATGATACAATAAAGATCTTAATCCTTTTTTTAACACAGAGGTTTAGACAGTTCCTCGTGCACTCAATGTGTGAAATTGCTCAAGGAACTAGCCCGCCAGGGCAGGACCATCATTTGTACGATCCACCAACCCTCTGCGACAATGTTCGCTATTTTTGATCAAGTTTACGTTCTGACGTCAGGCCGATGTTTGTATCAAGGTGCCACCGCGAACCTGATTCCGTTTATGGAGAGCGTGCGATTACCATGCCCCATGTTTCACAATCCAGCCGATTATGGTAAAGACCAACCCGTTCGGTGTAATTTTATTCTATGTTTAACATGATAAATCGATTTGCAGCTATCGAATTGGCCTGTGAAGAATATGGCGCTAACAAGATCGATATCATGGTGGACGCGATGCGAAATGGGAATTGTGTGGACTGGTTCGAGAATCCTGACGCCCTTTCAAAACAACTGGAAATAAAAGGTAAACAAAAAAAAGTAAGCTGGTGTTAGTTTTGAAACAAACGTCAACTTTGTCATTTGTTAAGAAAACATAACCTTTATTTAAACCATTTTAATCAAAATATTTTTATCTATGGTTTTAAATCCAATTGCGTTGGCGTAAAATACCTCTTATAATTATATTAATTAATTATATAATTATACTAATTATACAAGGCGTTATCCCCTCGAAACAAGACACGTCGAATTTGGA
Organism: Osmoderma eremita; assembly: GCA_031763485.1. NCBI lineage: Eukaryota > Metazoa > Arthropoda > Insecta > Coleoptera > Scarabaeidae > Osmoderma > Osmoderma eremita. Next base: position 117,734 of record JARFOC010000705.1, on the reverse strand, counting down.
AGCGACCGGACAATTAACACAACTCAATATCCTACTAAAAAGAGGCTTCCTAAAGGCGAAACGTGATACAGTATGAGTAGCACACACATTTATTTTAGTTGAAATATTATTGAGTCGATTTTAGACACTGACCTATTTGAGGATTGTCGTCAATTTTATGGTGGCCTTAATGTTGGGTACCCTATATTGGAAAGCTGGTTCGGACGGGTCAAAAGTAATCGACAACTACAATTTGCTGTTCTCCATACTGATGCACCACATGATGTCTACTATGATGTTGACGATATTGACGTGTAAGTTGTTGATGGCCATTAATCTTGATTTGTTTTGCAGATATTAGTTTTTTTTTAATAAAACACACTCGTGTACTTTTTCTTATTTTGGAAAGAAACCTCATTTAAATATAAAATCTTTAAAAAAAATTACCTTAGTAAACTTTAAATTAGAGTTTGACGCGAGACGACCACAGCAAAGTCGGTATTGCAGTACCCGTCCGAGCTATATAAAGGGTACCGCATTACCGATTCTATTGCTATCGTCTATTGCTTGGTTTTGACCGGTGTCCCCTTGATGGGGTACGTTTTGACGTATAGCAGCAATTGGGATGGTTCGCAATGAGATCGGCGTTAATTGTTTAGCCATTTTGATATCTCTTATATTATACTTAAGTTTTTTTTTATTTTACAGTTCCAAGCGAAATGTCGATTTTAATAAAGGAACACTTCAACAGATGGTACTCTCTAAAGATGTATTATCTCTCAGTGACACTAGTCGACATACCAATTTCGGTACGAACATAAAAAACTTTTATTTGAAATTGTTATATCCACGTCGATTTTTAGATATTTTGTTGCTTCATATTTACTATAGTCGTCTATTTAGCGACTGCACAACCTCTAGAAATAAATAGACTGACCATGTTCGCTTGCATAAGCTTATTAACGGTGTTCGTAGCTCAAAGTTTTGGCTTGATGGTCGGCGCAATATTCGACGTAGTGGTAAGTGTGGCGGTAAGCACTCTACAAATACTTTGCAGACTACAATTAACGCTTACAGAACGGTACATTCCTCGGACCGACCTTGTCCGTGCCCATGATGATGTTCGCGGGCTTCGGGGTTACATTGCGAGACTTACCTCCCTACCTCTACTGGGGCAGTTACATCTCGTACTTGCGCTACGGATTGGAAGGCGTAGTGAGCGCCATCTACGGACTGAACCGGGAAACTATCGATTGTCCGGAAGACAAATATTGCCATTTTAGATATCCGGAACAGTTCTTGGAGGAGATATCGATGAGGGGCGATCAATTCTGGAACGATATCGTCGCCTTACTTATCATATTGTTCTTCTTGAGGATCGTGGCGTACGTTCTATTAAAATGGAAGCTGACTTCTCTTAGATAAGATGCAGGATGATTTAAATTATATGTAGTTATTAGCCTACAAGTTTAAATAATGTAAATTGGAATCAGGTTCCTACTTTAAATTATATAACGTAATTAATTATATATATATATATATAGATTAAGTACACGGCCTCGTATATAATGATAGGCTTACACTCTATCCGGCGCTACACATCAACAAACGTGTAATTTTAAAATGACATAAAACGGGAATACAGTACGTTTGTTCCTTTTGGCCAGTGTTATGCTACAAAACGCATGCACAAGCGCAGTAATTATTTCCTTGTTGATAAGATCTATTTTCAACCATACAATAATTACTGCCCTTGTGCATGCGTTTGACTGCATAACGCGTTGGCCAAATCAAACGAACCTAGTGACATACAAAAAGCTCCGTAAAGGAGCCCTCTCTGTGAAACAAAAACAACGCCTTGAACGGAAGGCCGATTAGATTGAAAGTCTTATATTTAAGAGGTCGTGGTTACATAAAAACAGGTACCACAAAAATTACATTGTGATTGTGGAGTGCATTACTTCGAACCGTTTTTTGCAGTTTTTTTCCCATGGAAGATTGATTAGCAGATTAGAAAGCAAAACATTTTGTAACGTTAGAGTAATTTTACCGTTGTAATGTTTCTTTTTTTCGTAATAACTCATAATAACTTCTGACAATGTTTATTTTTGCAAGAATGACAACTATGATTTATGTATGTATATAACATATCTGCGATAAGTAGATATTTCTAGATGTGATAATACTGTGAATATTTTATCAATGCAAATTTAAATAAATTATTTTTATATTTATTTACAAATGGCTTACTTATTATTATTAGAACTATATAGAAAGATCATCTCTAAGAGAAATTAAAACACTCTTTTAAATATTTAATTTAACTTGTAGCTGCTCTTCTTGTTTGTATACCAATTATCACTCTAGGCATATGATCAATGCTCTAGTGTAACTGTGTGTTTGTGCGTAGTATGTGGCTTGATACTGCCTCCCCTCGCCGTAAGAGGGCAGCATTAACTTAGGCTCAACACAGACTAAATATCATAATCGCTGTCGTCCGGTATTACAAATTACACGTTTATGGTTTCTTTTTAGCCACTTTTATATGCTTAGTATTAGAGAGAAAAGATTCATTTATTACTTCATTTATTAAGAACAATAAAACAGGTTTCTATTCCATTCCAATAATACTCAAATAAGATATTCAGATATTTGGGCGACATCTATTTTTGAAGAGGTGGGCATTAGAGCACGAATTGAGGTTTAAAGTGTCTCTTGTTGGGTCGCCATGCCGTTGGCGATATTTATCTAAATTAGTTATTATATACAAATTTGTATCTTTTCCCCTAATGCTCTCAATTATGTGTAAAACATGGAAAAGGTATAATATTCTTAATTTATAACACAAAATTGCGACACTAGAAGCACTATTAAACATACAAATCTTATATTTGAAAACACGATGCGCGGAAGAATTTGTACTAACCGCCATTTTGCGGAAACTACCACGAATTGAAAGCGGAAAAGTTATCGTAATGCAATTAGAGGAATTATAGACAATTCTGTTCTATTCTTACCTAGAGTCTTCTCTTAGATCGCGTCGAATAATCTTAGATGCAGGCTGTAACAATATCAAAATATTTTCTTATAATTTTGATATGAAAATATGGATTTCAAATATGAATCCCCCGAACGAAAATGATCAAGCCCGGGCGAAATCGAACATACTTTTGAGGCGGTTATTTGAAATTAAAATGTAAAGAAATGAAATCGTTGTCATGTTATAATAAGATGTAATTACTAACAAAGATTATGGAACAAATACTTACATGAAAATCACGCGATGCGTTTCCAACATCGGAAATCTTGATATCCCCCTCTATATGTATATTTACACGTGGCGGACTACTAACACGAAGACGGCTTATTTTTCAAATTCACAACGCGAATCGCGGCAATTTCGCACTACAGACACATATTTTCATAATTAAAAACGCGAGGCGCCCAAAATTCCTACACGCCGCCATTTTAGAACTACAACTAGGATTGACATCTCCCGGAATCTCTCCAAAGGAAACAGAAAACCACAAAAGTCCCTATATATTTAGTTTTATAATTGATGTAATTTCAATATTTTATTTAAATCGGTTGAGAAAATATCCGATTGACTTCGACGGTATCCGAACAAAGCCGATTCTGTTTCTGGCTGATTTGAAAATGTATTTGAATTTAATAATAACTTAATGAAGAAAATAATGGAAAAAACTAACGGAAAAGCCGGGATATACCAACCACCAAACTCAACTAATATTCTTCCTATTCAATGTTCATAGGAATACTCTACAACCATGTATTTTTTTTTGAGGTAAGTACTTGAATAAAATATGGTCACAAACTAAAATGTAATATTTTTAAGGACTTCATTAGTAATGTTTGTAAAATTAATGCAAGTCGCTGCGGAAGATTTTGTTATTATAATTTACTTAAATACATATAGGGAAATTCTGTATATTAATGTTTCTGTATGTGTCACTTTGTTAATCACTAACCTATAGTACCCTATAGTTGGATCACAGTAAGCAACACCGCGTAATGCGAACGCCGAAAAGTCCGATTCATACATAGACAAGTACTTGTCTATGAATTCACACCACCATGCATGTGTCACATTAGAATGAATGCCCATAAATTAGTATTTGACATTACCCTGTAAATGATTTGACATGAACAACAAATTAAACATAATTAAATTTGAATTTCTCTTTGTAAATACTAGCGAAAACGAAGTAAAATATTTGTAGTATTATAAATATACTCTTTTTTATTTTCCAAATATGTATATCTTTCTACCAAAACGCAAAACAAATATCACAAATGCAAGGAAATTTGACAGATTGCCACATTGGAAGCAAGCCGTTTGACTGACCAATAATAAACATGATAAAAATATGAGGCACTCATAATACACGATTGCCATATAGCTCTCTACTGCATCTGTTGGGCGATTCAACTATATCAACATATATATGTAATATGTCCGATAATGTTATCTCTGGACAAATAAATTATTAACTATTAAACCATTATATTTTGTAAAGATACAGAACAATTACCGAAGTACAGAACATAATACGATAAAAATTAACGGATGAACACAATTAATAATGACGATAAACAAGACACCATAGATAACAAGACACAAGATGGCAAATGAAGTAACAAATTTCACTCTATTCAAATTTGAAAATGAAATAGTCCCATAATAGCTGTAGGCGAATGGGTAGTGAGTCAACTGCATGGTAGGAGTTTTGGGATTATGCAGATGGCGCTGTTGCTACTTAAATAAATAAAAGTATTTTAAAATAATTTATTATATAAATTATTTACACTGGTGGTGAAAAAAAGATTAGTACAAAGTAAAATAAAAGTGCCCAACTGTTAAGCAATATTTACGAATTACGAAACGATAGTACGACTACCGTAAGCAGTCGCTATGCCTATGCCGCTATTATGGATTACAGATTATTAGTCACGTCTACGTTTTTTCAAGGAATTTCAAATTGGAGTTTCACGTTTGCGTTGCCCCGTTGCCCATTGCGTCGATTGCGTCAGCAAGCTTTGACAGACGCCGTCTGACGTGTATTCAAGTTTGTTGCACGTGGATCGTCGAATTAAATAAACGTACAACTAAATCAAATAATTTAATGTGAATTAGTATATGTAAGTCTTGAATATGCTTGATAAAGTGAAAATTGAACAGTTGATAAAAGAACAAGGTGATATCGTTCGACAATTGAAAGCTGCTAAAGAATCCAAAGAGAAGGTAAGTTTTTTTAGGTGAAAATAATAGTGCTACGTGAAAAGTTAATTTATAAAAGCTTTTAACACATTTATTCTTGTGTAGAATAATGATTATCTTGAATGGTTTACTTCATTAGAAAAGATTGTAACTCCTCACCAGTTAAAATTTTTCAATGAGTTTCTGCAATCTCGAAGTTATCTATGTGGATATACACCTACTAACATAGACTTCAAATTTTATATTGTATTTAAAGCAATTACACAGAATGTTAAGCCATATCAGCACATATGTAGATGGTTCAATCACATCTGCAGCTATACTGACACAGAAACGCAATCATTTAATGTGGCAAATTCTTTAAACGATTTAGCACAATGTCTATTGGATGCTCAGGTAGGGCAATATTCTTATTGTTGTCTTATTTATTTTCCTTTAGCTCTGAAATCTTTAATTCACTCCTTTGGAGACAGATCTGCTGCTTTGCTATCATGTTATTCTCTAATTTACGGTCTTTGAGCCGTTTGTCACGGCCTGTGGAATCCATTCTCTATCTAAATTGTAGAATGCTCAGTAATTCACCACAGGTCAGTGACTTTTATAACATTTTTACTTTAGTTTTTTTTTTATTTGCTTTTATTTCATATGATTTAGCCGTAATTGGCAATTGCAGATAGCTGAAGAGGTGGCTAAATTATTAGAACTGAAAACCCAGTTGAAAGATGAGGAGGATGCAAATGGACCCCATAAATTTACACTTAAGACACCAAAGGGAACGAGGGATTACTCACCGCAACAAATGGTCATCCGTCAGACAGTGCTCAATAAAGTCATTTCAGTATTTAAACATCATGGAGCAGAGGCTATAGATACTCCAGTATTTGAGCTGAAGGTTTGCTGTTTTGAATAAACTTCCATTTACAGAATGATATCAGTAGCATATTGATTTTTATTTTTCAGGAAGTACTGACTGGAAAGTATGGCGAAGATTCAAAATTAATCTACGATCTCAAAGACCAAGGTGGTGAAATTTTGTCACTACGTTATGATTTAACAGTGCCCTTTGCTCGGTATTTAGCCATGAATAAGATAACAAACATAAAACGTTACCACATTGCCAAGGTCTATCGCAGGGATAATCCTTCCATTACAAAAGGGAGATACAGAGAATTTTATCAGTGTGTAAGTATGGTTCAAATAGTCTATTGCACTAATTAACACGAAATTGAGTACCTTGAACGTTAGCCATCGTTTCTTGTCTTTTACTAATACCTTCCTCTTTTTTCGATTATCTTTGTGATGGTATTGCCCCAGTTCCCTTTAGATCTTCCTCTATTCCTTTTATACTTTGGCTTCTTATATACTCTTCACTGGCACAGTTTCTTTCATCCTTTTCATGTGGCCCCAGCAGCTTAACTGTTTTTCTTCAACAAATTCCAATATAGATTTTGTTCCAAGTCCTTCTCGTATGAGGGTATTGCTCTAATTTCATTTGGTACTCCACTGTACGAGTCCTACATGCATCTTCCTTTTGTTTATTTTTTGTTTTTGTTATACCCAATATCTGTGTTAGTAGTGCTAATATAAATTAAATAAAAAATATTCTGCACCAAGACAAAATTTAAGGTTGTTGGTCGATGTTTCTACACTCCAGTATTTTAGGATTTTGATATTGCCGGAGCATATGATCCTATGATTCCTGATGCGGAATGTGTTAAAATCGTACAAGAAATTCTAGATATACTCGATCTAGGTCCGTACGTTATAAAATTGAACCATAGATTATTGTTAGATGGAATGTTCGAAGCTTGTGGTGTACCATTTGACAAGTTCAGATCTATTTGCTCAGCAGTTGATAAGTTGGATAAGGTTTGTTTCCATATGTTTCGAAATAAGTTTTCTTATTTAAAAAATTTATTGATTTAGTCGCCTTGGGAAGAAGTTAAAAAAGAGATGATGGAAGAGAAAGGCTTACCGGAAGAAGTTGCTGATAGAATTGGTGAATATGTACGGCTTAGTGGTAAAACTGAACTGGTAGAGAAACTTTTAAAAGACGAAAGACTGTCGAAAAATAAATCTGCAATTGGTGGACTGGAAGCAATGAGGCTCATTTTACAGTATTGCGATCTGTATAAAACATCTGATAGAGTAATCTTTGACTTGAGTTTGGCAAGGGGTTTAGATTACTACACAGGTATTATATACGAAGCTGTCTTACTAGGTAAGAATCCTTCTCCATTAAAAATCTCACTCCTATAAATTACAAGTATTAAAATTAGGTGAAAATATGGAAGGTGATGAAGTATCAGTAGGATCTATAGCTGGTGGTGGTCGATATGATAACTTGGTGGGTATGTTCGATCCTAAAAAGAAAGAAGTACCTTGCGTAGGAGTTTCGATAGGTATTGAAAGAATATTTTCTGTATTAGAAGCAAAATTAACAACTAACAATAAGAAAGTTAGAACCACAGAAGTGGAAGTCTATGTAGCTTCAGCACAGAAGAATTTACTTGAAGAAAGAATGAAGCTGTGTAATGAACTTTGGCAAGAAGGTTTTAAGGTATTAAAATGAATCCTTTCATCTGTAATTCACTAATATTGGCATTTCTGATCTTACAGCTAGAACATTCCTATAAGCGTAACCCGAAGTTGCTGGTACAATTACAGTATTGTGAAGAAAAAGGGATTCCCCTGGTAATAATATTGGGTGAAAGTGAAATCGAGAAAGGAATCGTTAAGCTAAGAGATGTTACAACAAGAGTCGAGACAGAAATCAGTAGAGACAAGCTTCCAGATGAGCTACGAAGACGTTTAACTCAATATAATGGAATTATCTAAATTTTTCAACTATAAAAAAGTTTAGTGATGATTTTATTTATTCTATATGCTCAAAAAAATTTTAATAATAGGTGGCATTGTAAACTAGAAGAGTTTATCCATTTATTATTTAGAAACAACAATACCATGTTTTATTTTAGATACACCGTTGTCCTCTAATTTAAAATTTTGTTGATCATATTTATATTTCCATTATTTATTCATATGAAAATGTTATTCAATCTCTATGCCGTTTTTATAAATTATAAATCTTTAAATAAAATAATTTAAAAAATTAAAATATTCGTGTTCTTTCGATTCTATCAAAATAAAAACCTAGAAAACAAAATTTGTATTGATTTAAAACTAGTTTGACTCAAAAACGTACAAAAGAAAATAACTTCGAAACACATGAAATCTATCAACAATAAGTTAAAGTAAATATCATTCTTATGACTATCTATAAGCTCTTGCAATTACACAACCGACTTTTGACATTTCGTCTTCATGACACGGTTGTCATTACAAAGCATATATCATTTGACAGATATATAGATAGGTTATGACCTTGTATATATATATATACAACGGTTATGGTTAAAATAGAAAAACTATCAACAACGTCAAAATGACAAATGCCAAGTGAGCGCGTTGACAACTTACCTTATCTATGTAACTGGCAACGCTCTAATTGATGAAACCCTACGCGGACGAAATGTTACTAGATTTGACATTACTATGCATTTGCTAAATGTGAAGTTATGTTTGGTTGTGTTGGTATGAACATTGTCCCTGCAAAAAATCGGCTGCTTCATTGCGAGAGCTATTTCACAAATGTCATTGTCAGAAACATATCTTGCCAAGTGTTTCCGCCTAACAATAAATATAACCTCAATAGTTCAACCAACTAAAAACCGTCTGTTTAACAGATCACCCATCAAAATGGTGGCTCCTATAGAGTCCGAACATTTGCTGATGTGCAATGGTCTAATTTAGTATTATACTTGTCTATGGATACCCTCGACGTCAATCGGATATTTTCTCAAACGATTTAAATAAAATATTGAAATTACAAGGGTAATTTACTTTAAAATATACTCAATAAGATTTAAAAATTCATTAAAATTACATTAATTATAAAGATAAATATATAGGGACTTAGCGGTTTTCTGTTTTCTTTTGAGAGATTCCGGGAGATGTCAGTCCCAGTTCTAAAATGGCGGCGTGTAGTAATTTTGAGCGCCTCGCGTTTTTAATTATGAAAATATGTGTTTGTAGAGCGAAATTGCCGCGATTCGCGTTATGAATTTGAAAAATAAGCCGTCTTCGTGTTAGTAGTCCGCCATGGGTAAATATACATATAGAGAGGGATATCAAGATTTCCGATGTTGGAAACGCATCGCGTGATTTTCATGTAAGTATTTGTTCCATAATCTTTGTTAGTAATTACATCTTATTATAACATGACAACGATTTCATTTCTTTACATTTTAATTTCAAATAACCGTCTCAAAAGTATGTTCGATTTCGCCCGGGCTTGATCATTTTCGTTCGGGGGATTCATATTTGAAATCCATATTTGCATATCAAAATTATAAGAAAATATTTTGATATTGTTACAGCCTGCATCTAAGATTATTCGACGCGACCTATAAGAAGACTCAAGGTAAGAATAGAATTGTTTATAATTCCTCTAATTACATTACGATAATTTTCCCGCTTCCAATTCGTTGGTAGTTTCCGCAAAATGGCGGATGGTACAAATTCTTCCGCGTATCGTGTTTTCAAATATAATATTTGCCTTTAAGTGTCGCAATTTTGTGTTGTAAATTAATAATATTTTACCTTTTCCATGTTTTACACATATTTGAACGCACTTTACTCCTAAAATTGTGGAAAAAGCAAATTCTTGAAAGAAGCCGATTTTAAGATTTCAATCCGTCTTAGGCTATTTATTCTCATTTGTAATTACGTTGAGCCCCGATATATATATATATGTTCATATGCTACTAATAAATCATATTTCCTATCACTTTGAGTTCGGATAGGTCAGGTAGATATCGCTTTTTGCTGGTTAATTGAGACACGCCGGGAAATTCAAATATTTTATGTGGAGTAATCCTCATTTGTACTTAATATATGATTAATTAAAATCAATTTTTATATATCTACTACTAACAATACTGTTTACGTAAGAATCTGTAGGATGTATCGTTATTTTGCCGGAGGCTAAACTATTTAGGTAATTAGTTATTTATTTATCTTATTTTCGTTATTACACTTTTATAACATTTTATTGAGAAATTAAGCTGTATTCTTGTATGCATGTCTTCTGTTGACGTACTAGATTTGATATACACATATAATTGATAAGATAGATGTTATTTGTTTGGTTCCGTTAAATATTATATAAGTATTCAACGAAAATAATGGTGATTTTAAATTATCATCCATTGTATCTATTAGGAATTTTACTTAAATTAAAATGAGTTGGTCCTTACTGCATAAATTCAGACATGGATTAAAACGTCACTTGTCACCTATCAATGTTATCAAAACACAAAAGCTAGTTACACATTCTCTTTATATTTCTATTATCTTTCATTTATAATAGAAAAATACATATATATTGCTATAGTGTTCAGGTTCTAATGCACACACTAAATAGATCGGCCATTATTTACAAACATCAAGTATAAATCAATAAAGATAGCAAGGACTGTGGGGCAGCACAATAAACACACTGTTCGGATTACTCCTCCCGCACAAGATTCCCATCATCAAGTCCACGTATTCCCGAAACACGTGTCGTCCCGAATTAATTAATACTTGTGCGGGAGGAGTAATCCGAACAGTGTGTTTATCAAGTATAAATATTTATATAACAATATAGAATTCAAAGAAAACCGGAGCATTTCCACTGGTTTCCTCACTTACTGGGCTATAAATATAAACGAGCGATTGTTTCATTGTCGCTCCGAAAAAGATTAACAATGCTGTGTCGTCTTTTATAAATATATACTTGTTAAAATCCAATAATTGTTCTGAATAGTAAGTTGAAGTTCTTTTTAAGTTTTGTGTCTGTTATATTTTATTTATTTTGCTTATTCGATTATTTAATGCTGTGGTAGTTGCAGACATAGTAATAATAACAATATAGTGCAATACGTTTAATTACATTTCGTACAATTTGTTCGGAAAAATCCAAATTTTATGGCGTTTATTATTATCATCGAAATACTATCACTGAGTTAATAAGAATCGTTTTCATTGAGACATAAATTAGAATTTAAACAAGAAAATAATAACACCGCGCCTCAAAGTGACAAAATAAATAACTAATAGACGCCGCAGTGCTGCCAATGATGTATCTGCATTCAACTCTGTAACACGTCAATGTTATGGGGATGTTGGTATGGGTGTTCATAAAATTCCGGAGTCAAAGTAAACTATAGAATTTTGTAGTCAATACAGTAGATTAGACTTAAACCCAATTTTATAGGTTGTCGTACACGCAATTGTCAGTTTAAAGTTGTAATACTCATAGCTTGTTCAAGAAACTCCCTTTATTTCAATCTGAGCGATGTTATAAAATTTTAAATACAATCATAAATAAAATAATCGTTTGTTGAATTAATGTTTTATTAAATAATTACTGATGATAGTAAAAGCTAACGCTGTGATCACATACATAGAATATACACATTCTATTTTATATATGTGGGTATGATTAATACAAAAATTAAATGTTAAAACTAGAACGCGAATGTGCTTTCATTTTATATTATCCCTGGGAATCGCAGGAACGGACATCGTCAATTTTAAGTATCATCTTGACTAACTGTGTGGCCAATTTTATTTGCTGCCGTTTCGATTTAAGAGATTCTATTACATGTTGTTCCCTCATATTCAAGCTTCCAGTTGCCATGCAATCAATGCCCAGTGCAGGATCACCAGTTCCTGCTTGTTTCGCCTGAAATAGAATTAAAAATATTGATCCACAAAATTTAATTTTCTGGTATAAGTCAACTTACTTTTACTTCGGCTAAAGCATGGATTGCAGACAAGCCACTGTTTTCGGCAAGAGATAGTGGAATACTTTCTAAAGCTTCAGCAAATCCTCTAAACGCATACTGTTCCAAGGAAGCTAATTGATCTGCCTGAGCAGCTACAGTTAGGCTGCAAGCTATTTCGGCTGCACCACCGCCATATACGATTTTAGGTTCCTAATAATTAAAAGAAAAAAGAAATATTAAAATAATTCACTGGGTGAAAGTGCTCTTTACGACTCCCATTTCAACCCGCGCGAATGCGTAGAAGGAACCCTAAAATAGGTGATGTCACATATACAGTGGTGGACAAGAAATAGGTGTATCGAGAATAATGTATGGACTGACTACGCATCTTCTAGGCATTGAGTTCATTAAATGTGCACATTTTTCTATCAGAACAGCATACCAACTTTTCTTGACAGCTTCTCACAATTCTGTTTTGTCTTTAAATTTTTTACCCCACAATGAATCCTTTACATACTTCCCAAGGTTTTCTATAGGGTTTAAATCAGGTGCTGGCCAACTTGAAACATTCACATTATTTTCCTCAAACCATTCCTTTAGAGGTGAAAACATGCTTTTTTTTTAATTTACGAAATCTGACAATGCTGTCCGTTTTTGCGCATGTGAATTCCATGGGGGGAATTAAGTGGGAGGCGTAAACACCAGTTTTACCATTCATTGTTCATAAATGGTAAGACAAGTCCAGCAAATAAACAAACGAATTAATGCTTATACCAAAATTATATGATATATTTAAAAAAGATACTTGATTTAAAAGTTTTTAGTTTCTTTTAATAGTTCTTACCTGAATTAAACTTCTGATAACACACAAAGCATCATGCAGACTTCTCTTTGCTTCTTCAACAAGCATGGCATTCCCACCTCGAACAAGAATAGTTACTGCTCTTGAATTTGAACAATCTTCAATTACCAGCATCTTATCCTTTGTAGTTCCGAAGGACAACTCACGAACCAGGCCGGCTTTTCCCAGTTTATCCGTTGTCAATTCTTCAAAACGCGGAACAATTCTGCCCCCTGTTGCAATCGCGATCAACTCAATTTCAGGTCCTCCAACCTAACAGAAATATTAACAATATCAAAACGCATCGATTTTGATAGACATTAAAGATTATTACCCAACGGACAGCAGGTAGGTTTTGCTGCAACAAAAGATGGTTGGCTTCGTCGTCAAAACCCCACTGGCAGATTGCTAGAGTGGTTCCAGCATTTTTAACTTGAGAAACCTAGAATAATGATAAAATAAAAATGGCCAAACACCAAACAAACAAATTTTTACCATCTCAGAAAATTTTTCTTGTTCGTATTTCCTTAACTCCTTATAATCTTCGGTGCTAGTAACATCCAACTTATGCTTAGTTTTTGGCTTCGGCGGTTCAAATGGACAAGTTAAAATAGCAATCTTAACATCATTTAATTGCTTAGGCATTTGTGGATGAGACATAGTTTTATCAATGACCACACCTTTAACTAAAATGGTATCTTCGAGTCGACCACCAACTTTACCTTCCACTTTGATTAATTCAAAATTAACATCACGTGTTTCCAGGTCGGCGACAGACAAGACCGCCTTCACTGCAATCTCTGCCATTTGGTGATGGCATTTATTAATAATTTTTGATCCTAAAGTAGTCATTGCCACTTTTATCAAAGGTTCTAAATTATCTGCTGATACAGGAAACATCTCCGCAACCTTTTCTAAATGTTCCACAGCTTTCTGCGCAGCCAATTCGAACCCATCCGCAATTCTTATGGGGTGAATACCACGATCTAAAAGCATGCCAGCTTGCTCCAATAAAGCCCCTGCAAGAACTACGACACCTGTGGTTCCATCGCCTATTTCATCATCTTGCGATTGTGACAATTGCACAAGCAATTTTCCTACCTCGTGTTCAACTTCCATCATTTTTAATATTGTAGCTCCATCATTTGTGACAGTGACTTCGCCTAAAATAACATAAATCTCGTGAAAAGGGGCCTAATCACCAGATGTAGAGAAAAACCGTACCATCAGGTGACACCATCATCTTGTCTAAACCCTTTGGACCCAACGATGTGCGGATAATATTAGCAATCTGTTTGGCAGCTAATATATGCGACTGCAAAATGTAAATAACATTTTTTGTTAAATTAGTGTAGGTATCAATTACTTAGTCGTAGAAAATATATCAGGACATAACCTACCTTTAACGCATCTATCCCAGTTAAACGCTTTTGTTTGTCTTGATCTCGTAAAATAATAAATGGTCTACCATATTCGTCGAAGGCAATACTGCCCGGTAAGGAATTCATTTTAAAGTATTTATTTTATGTCTAGTAGATGATGGTAGATTTTATATTTTCACTTTCAACTTTTGTTCATGGCCGTCAACCAGCCGTCAATTTTGCCGGTTAATGGAGCTACTGCGCAAGTCCCTATTTTATTTCTAGATTTTTCTAAAACATTTATATTCTAATATTTGGGTTTATTTAATATTGTTATAATAATTGTAATATATTATATAAATATAATAGAACTGATGAAAAACGAAATTATCAATTCATAAATAAAAGGGGTATTTCCTCAATGAAATTGTCTTCAATTTTGTTTAAAATTAATAGATGTCACTGTCAGACGTGGTCAGACTGTCTGTCACTGAATACCAGAAATCAAGTCTCTGAATATAGCATAATATATATATTGTAGGTTATAATTTGTTTCTAAAAGTATTTCTCATCTTTATTGATTTATTGCTCAAAAATGGTTGAAGTTATGAAACAAGTTGTAGCTGGGATGTTAACGGGTATAGAAAGGTAAATATCTATCTATTGTCGTTAATAAAACACAGCACATGGTTTTGCATTCACAGGTATAATCCTGACAATTTACCCACATTGGAGCGTTACGTGGAGATTCAATCCAGAGAAAACGCTTATGATTTAGAAGCTAATCTGGCTGTCCTGAAACTTTACCAGTTTAACCCGGTAAAATTCAATATTGAAATCGCGAGCCAAATTTTGCTTAAAGCACTGACGAATTTTCCCCACACCGACTTTATATTGTGCAAATGTTTATTGAATGAGCAAAAACTCCAGGAAGAACCTATCAATGAAATAATTTACTTAGCTGATGTGCTGGAGCAATGTGATTTTGAAGTGTTCTGGAGAAGAGTTCATTCAATGCCGGAATTGACACAGAAGATTATGGGTTTTCTTGATTCCATTCGTAAATTCGTATGTCACGTTGTTGGGATAACATATCAAACTGTTGATCGAACACATTTGGCACAATTATTGGGGGATGTCGATGATAAGACATTGAAGCACTGGGTTAAGAAGTATGGTTGGAAAGAAGATGGTAATTTGATATTTATTGCAAATCAAGACGAAAATATTAAAACCAAGAATATCAATGAAAAGATTGATTTTGAGAGTGTGGGGGCTATTATGGCTTCTTGCCGTTAAATGTAAATTATTCAAAATAAACTTTTATATTATTTCTGTTTTTTTTTATATTTGAGACAAAGTATTTTTACTTGGTAATACAAAATAATAAAGTTTGAAAGTATTGGCAGCAGTTTTTTCTTCTTATTCTCGTAGCATGTGTTTTGCTAGTTTTTTGACTGTAACAATATCATCATCAAAGATTTGTTCTTATAATAAAATTATGGAGTCATTTTCTTTTGAAATGAGTAAAGAATTCTTATTGTTATTTAATTTGTGTATTTATTTTCGTAACGCATGTTCTTCAGATAACTTCACGCGCATCGAAATTAACATGGCGGGCGAAGAAATAGGGGCAAAGTTGGTTAAAGTTAGTACTTCGCGCGTGAGCAAGTGTAAATTGAGAATTCGGAAGCATCGTCGCAACAGAAACAGAAATTTACGTAGGAGAAAAAGTAAGTCGGAATATCTTCATCAAAATATCTGTAACAACAGCAGTAGCAACAATAATTTGACAAGTAAAAAACATTCCCATGCATTGTGCAACAGCCTAACAGTTTTTGACATTACCGACGATAACATGAACGGCGAACGTGAGGAGAGTTTACGCCGTCCGCCGGCAGAAGTCGCCCAATGGCAGTACCAGCATCAATTGGCGTATTGGAGGTCGCGCGCTATTAGTTTAGAATACGAAAACCGGATGTTGCACGCTCATATCAAGAAAATGTGTTCGAAGGACGTCCAAGATTACGTTGATTATGTCAAGGATGGACAAAATTCCAATGCTATCGTTGGGAAGGAAGAAGAAAATAACGTATCGGATGAGGCAGGAACAAAGGAATTATTCGAAGAAGTTTCCTATAGTAAAATATATGGAGAAAAGGAATCGAAAATCAGGGGAATGGAGACAGCGATGAAGGTTAATTACGATATGCAAGTTGAGAGGTGTAAAGCACAGATGTGGCCCAATATACCGTTGAATTTGTAATTTAAGGATAATTATAATTTTTATTTTTCCGCGAATGGATTGCTTTTGTTATCGAATTTTGTAATAAAACACGACGAAATGGTATTGAAGTATTAGTTTTATTTTGATATCTGAAAAGCGAGGTAGTAATTTACGAGACTTCTAAAACTCAATTAGCCGCTTTATTTACACATATCAAGTGTTGAATTAACAATGAATTTTATTTATCTATACATGTATGTCACACAAATATTTTTGTGAATAGTAAGAATAACTTATGAGTATTATGACGATCATTTTCGTATTTAAAGAATATGACAAGTAAATCACAGATGACACTTGATGGTTTAGAAATAATATAGTAAGGGTTTACGGCAAACATTTTTGTGAATAATAAAGATAATTTCCGGGACCTCTTATATATAATCCTTGTATACAAGGATATAATCCTTGTATGGATATAATATATATTTTCTGTCTAGCGGCCCTGCGTCTCTTCAGTTCAAGGTATTGTTTCATAGAGAGCGCCACTGTACGGTGGTTTAAGAAAAATTGTAAAATACTAAATCATTTGTGAGAAAAGTATGAAAATCGATTGCGTAAAACGGACGGCCATATTGGAAATTTAATAAGGATTATTACCCTGTAGCACTCTGTTTGAAGATGATGGCGCTCAAATTTCTTTAAGAAATGTTTTTTAATAATAGTCATATAATTTATTAAATTATGTAGAGGGCATTCAAGGTAGACCAAAATTTTACATTCATGAGTAATGGAAAATGAATTTTGTCGGTGGTATACACTATACACTTGCGTCATAGAATTTGTTCGATAAATCCTGTAGGAAATACAAAAGGGAAAATTTATGTAAGTAAAAGTCGAAGAAAAGTTAAAACATTCTTCCTTTAGATAATCAAAGGGCTCGCTTTCTGTCTTAACAAACACATTTCCTTATTTATCTCAACAACTCGTCAACACCTATTTCTCTCTACCACTCGTGCCAACCTCTACACTAAAACGTATATATAACAAACTTTTATTTGGCGCCAACATTCAAATTTTGAAAATAAAAATTTAAAAATACCTTACCACCTCGATGAGTGAAGAACTCCGGCTACGTATTTCGGTAACTAAGTTGCCATCATTAGACGTCGCATTTTTTATGTTTACTATTTTAAGCCACCGTATCGTATTATTCAAATTTTAAATGTTAGAAAGGCAGCAATAAATTGTTAAACTCGTAATAGTTATATACATCATTTCATCGTCTCAGCGACATAGGTACTTATAAATGTCACTCATAATTAAAAAGGAATTCTTTGTAAAAACATTTATTCAATGTCACCTAAAATAACACTGTATAAAAAAAAAGATTTTTTATTTGCATCACAATAGTTTATAATAAACAAAATTATACCCTGTAATAAAATTAATGATGTTTGGCATAATTTTTATGCTCTTCGCAGCACTTAAAAATCTAACAAATACGAGTTCTAGAAAATATACGCTTCAACTATCATTAAAATAGGCAGCCACGGGTAGCGCATTTCCACACTAAAAAATCCTTCAGCCCATTTGTTGGTCTACAAATACATTTAAAATACCATAAAATACATGCGTGGATCACGTGACTTGCCTGAGATTCACTCTTCTTTTATTTTATATTAATTTACAAAGCCAGCGCCATCTAGATTTGAAATACTTGTTAATATAAAACATTGTTGACGGTACATTGTTGATGCCTCGTCTTAAAATGAAAATTATTGTGTGTATTTGCACTTGATTTTTTCTTATTTATCTACTTGGGAATTTTACAATTTTCAATAACAATTTTGAGTAACCTGATGGTCCTAGGAACCGTCTCTGAATTTTAAAAACATCTACGCATTGCCGTATACCTACTTAAATATATGTAATAAATCCAAACATTTGAAAAGTTATTTCATTTGATCCGTATCTCGATAATATATTTTATATGCCTGTACCTAATCCTCTTCACACCTTTTTATAACTCGTCCTGAAATCGGATACGTGAAATTCGGTAGTTAGAAAAAAACACACGCATATAAATTTAAACATTTATGCTAATTTATGTAAATGAGTTTAGTTCGAATGCCTGGCGTATTTTGCTAAATAAGCGATTATCTCGGCTTTACTTAACGTCTCAAATAATTGTGAACGTATAGGATATATGTACAAGGTCGTCAGAAAGTCTGATCGTATTGAAGTTGCCATCTTTAGCTTCTTTAAATGGCAATGTGAAAAAGAACTGCAATTTTTACTATTTTCGAACCCAGAAATCAACCTATGACACACGAACCGCTAGTCACGCTGGACGTTACTATTCAATTTTAGTCAGAAGAGCTCAAAATATTCGTTTGGAGATTTTAACGGCATGTCCCTTTCCGACAAGCCTGTATATCTATTAGAAATCATGTTACTGTGACGACGAGAAATAGAATTACAGATATTCTAATTAAGTATGCACTGAGAGAAAAATGCTGGAAATTTGACTACAATTGTCAGTATTTATATTGCACATTGTAGTACATTTAGAGACAAGTACAATTTGTAGCAATATTTACCATCAAATTGTATAAACTAAGTTTGTAAGTAATAATTCTTACAAATACAAATACACCATGTCCTATTGACTAATGACTAGAAATTCGGATACCAAGTGCAGACACAAACAGTTTTTCACATTGAGAAAATATATTGTTTTAGCTGTACGAGAACAATAATGTGTTGCTTTAAGAATTTCTAATCGTGTAAATAATATGCACATACTTAGGCCAAGAATACCTTCTTCTTATACTAATTTTTATACGAGGGATGCCTTTTTTATTTCGAGAATAGGCGTTCCAGGGGCTGCCACCTGACAACTGACACCTGTATCGTAAATTTCGGCCTTTTTTACAGTATACTTACTCAGAACGTTTTGACGTACAAGCGATATTTGTGTTACTTACAGTGGCTTCATCAAAACACATATTTGCTCTATAGTTATGGTATGGCCCAAGGGTCGCTTAAAAAAAGTACGGTTTGGAGGGCCGCATTATAAAATACTTCGTATGCAACTTTATTGGTGAGTTTTAATAGGTATGGTATACAAAGAAAAACGCCTTTGTATTATTATCTTATTTATTTTTAATTTGTTGATTTATTTAAAACCAGTGGAAAATTTGAGGATGTTGGTTTTCACTAACTAATGCATCAATATTAACTTTAATATTTGTTGTTGATAAACGAAGCAACTGAGTAAGTAATGTATCAGAGAGGGAACATCTATATTTTGACTTTATAAAGTTCATGTTGGAAACGCTGCTTTCGCAAAGATACGTGTTCCCAACATTGAGCCCAGTGTAAGTCCTAAGTTTCGCAAGTTCGGGAATCGTTCTTCTGGCAGCAACTTGAAAAAATCCAATCCAGTTTCAGTTCTTCCTTGGTAAAAAGAATCTGATTGCAAATTACACAAGTCCAGTTGAAGGTCTGCTCTGCTCACATCTCAACTGAAATTGTAAGAAGGGGTTGAGTAAAAACTGAAATCTCTCTTTAAATTTTTCTAAAGTCGCTAAATCTATTTTCGAATTCTTCTGCAATTGTGTCAATGTATTTTATGTGAAGTAAATTTGAAAGTTACTCAAAACACCCTTCATTTCTTCAAAATGCTCTTTATAACTTGGAAACAATGAAAAATCATTGTTTTCTAATGAATACTTGAAGAACCTAATTTTATGCTTGAATCCATTTATGTGTCCAAATAAGTTGGCAATATTCTGTTGTTTTCCTTGTAGCTTTAAATTCAATTCGTTAAGGTGAGATGTCAAGTCTGTTAAAAATGGAAGGTCTGCTGAAAATTGTGCATCTACCATTTGATTTTCAAGTTCTGTAGTGTTGGACTTGACTTCATCTTTCAGGAAAATAGGAAT
>JARFOC010000705.1:80104-90373 GCA_031763485.1 Osmoderma eremita | reverse complement strand
AACCTGCCCACAATGCCTCTCCCTAGATTTTATCTGATTTATCGATTTCTGTGAGATATCCGATCGTTATCGACCGTTGCGTCGCGCCTAATCTATCCACCGCTAGATGGCTTTGCTACCCCCAATCCGCAGGGATAATTTATTTTATTTACAAAATACTTGGGATGAAATGGTTACGTTACGTGGTGTATATAGACATACATATTATTATTATTTTCCGTTATCTTTAGTTTATTTAATAGAGCCAGATAACACCCATGCCCAAATTTGAGACGAATAATGATGGATATGTATTTTCGTGGGATGTTATAATTCCTCAACCAGACATTATTTGGTAATTGCGGTTGGATGGAGCCATTTCTAGAGGGATTGGTTGTAACATATTCGTTCCACTATAGCTACCAACTTGTTTTGTGGTTTTCTTTGACAGCATAGATCGCCTCTTCTATTGTTATATAATTATCAGCTATCTGATTCATTTGATTTGAAAATCAGGGTTGTCAACACAAAACTTAATTCACATCACCAACTTAGCAAAAATAATCTCAAACATAAAGATCAGACGGTGCAAACTTGAGATTGTTAAGATTTTGCCGTTAGAATGAAAACTCAGGATGGGCAATCTTGAAAAATAAGTATTAGATATCCATTTCCTTATTAATCTAGGGATATTTTATTACCCATCCCGAACGGATCTCGTGGATCATCCTGTGTGCATATGTGATTCCGAATATTTAAGTGGTAAGTATATGTACGAAACAAAAGACAACGAAAGGAAAGAAAAATAAGAGTGTATTCACTGCATATGTATAGAGAGAACAAGAGACGATCTGCGGCATCAGATCAGAATCGCAGAGATTTCAGCTGCATGGCTTTACGTACTTGTTGTATAGCAAAGGCAATCGTATTATTTTAGAGAAAAAGGCTCATTATCACCGGCACGTATAAATAAGGATTTGACAAAGAGAGAAAAAATACGTCCTCACCGTCCGTCCACCGTACACCGCACGGGTTGGTGCCAGTGGTTGGTGCAGCCGCTCCACTCGACGACGAAAGATCCGGGCTCGCTCGCCTGGCGAAGATATACGACGGTCTGGAAAGACTTACGCGCCACGGCACACGAAATACAAGTCCCGCTCTAAAGTATCTTATTAATGTGCCTGTTACAATTAACATTTTATATTAAATCCGATTCTGATCGTCATCCTGTTCTTTTTTGTTAATCTCTTCGTTCTCCCATCTTTGTACCGGCGCGCATACATACAAGAACGCTTAGGATCTTTGCGCCCCACGTCGGCACATAAAATATGATGGCGACTCACGAGTAAATTTCACGGTCTTACAACGCGGCCCATCAGCATATGCATATACAATGCAATGCAATTTTAACGGTGGCCGAACTTGTAAGTAAATAATATTGGAATGGATGTTATACATACATACCCTAACGTATGGATATAAAATAAAAGAACAAAATTCATAAACTAATTTGTTTGATTTATATGTTTGTATTGACTGTCCTCAGGATATAGTTGATGATTATTTTGGTATACAATATATCGCGGTTATATTTATCTTATTGTTCGAAAAATCGATTTTAGTGTTCAAAAATACGAAAACTTGACATAAACTAAGCATTTTTTTTCTTCATATTTTTGACAATATCTCGGAAACTGTTAGAGCTAGCGGAACGCGCGTTTCACCAGTCGATTCTTCGTCGAAATGCGCTTCCCATGGTACCAGACAGACGTGCAGGTCTAGACTCTAGATGCAATATTAGGGTCCTCACGAAAAATCGCTAATATCTCGGAAACGGAAAGAGATATCTTAATTTTCTTCGCAGCGTTGGAATCCTCGTGGAAATGCGCATATTTTGGTATATAAGCAATCGCTCTAGCTGCAACTTTTACAGTGAAAACATTACCCTCTATCTCAAAAACGGAAAGAGATATTTTAGTCCACTTCGCGGCGTTCGAATCGTCATCTAAAGGCGCGTCTCGTGGTGTCGGAAAAATTCGATTCGGTTAACTTTTTCTTCGATCGGGAATAATTTGAGAAAGGTTAGAGCTGGAACGGCGAACCTTGCGCCGTTCGATTTGTCGTCGAAAGACGCTCATTTTGGTATATAATACGTGGGGCTATCTTTATTCTTGGCTCGCAAAATTCGATTTTATTGTAAAAACTTGGAAAAGTGACTATTTCTTTCACACATTTTTGCCAATATCTAGGAAACAGTTAGAGCGATCGGAATTCGGTTTCCACCAGTCGATTCGCCGTGGAAAGGTGCTTGTTCTGGTATAGAATTAGAGCTAGCGGAACGCGCGTTTCACCAGCAGATTCTTCGTCGAAATGGTAGAACGGTTAGAGCTGGAACGGCAAACCTTGCGCGATTCGTCGTCGAAAGATGCTGCTGGTATAATTAGCCGTATATCCTCAGTGCAGCCTGAAAATTTCAGCTCCCTATACCCTCTAGTTCGGTCTCTACTTCAATTTAGATTGTCTGTCTTTTCAATACCTTGTAAATACACCTGATGAGTCAGTTGCAAGAAAATGAAAGTAAATATAGTAATAAATACATACTTTCTAAAATAGTAACCGCTTATGCAAATCAACTTATTAAGTATTAATGTATAAATGCAGAATGAGTTTGTATAGTTCAATGGTCAGTGACTTAGTACTTACAATGCATCAGCTTCAGCCTTACAAATAAAGATCTAATAAATTCAGAAACTCATCCGGAACATGTCAGTAATATTATACGAAAATATTGAGGAAAGTATCATAGAATAAGAACCATCTACAAGTAATCTACTCCCAGTATTATTAATATATATTTATAAATAGAAAATAATATATAATATAGCGAATTATATTTTAAAAAAATGTCTTCACAATGAGTTGTATGATAATAATATCTACCAATTGATACATAAATTCTAAAAAAAAATAAAGTTTTTTTATAGTACATCACCTTATTTATTTATTTATTATAAATTTTCTTGGAATGATACAATATAAAGGATGAAATATGTACGAATTGCAAAAGGCACACATTTTTATAAACTTCCCTCCAACGATATTGAAAGTAATAGCATGAACGAAGAAAAGTTATTAACTCCAGTGTATTCACACTGCTTATGTGTATCATGTGTATATAGCCTTGATGTAGCTATACATGTATGTATACATTGTATGTATATAAAACTCTAGTGTTCTTATTACGGTTTATTTACAGATTTATTCATCTTACAGATACACTAATTAAAAATGCAATAACTAAATGATGCCATTTATTTGTCTTTCTTCGTGGTAGTGATGGTAAGTTATCCATGTAATAAATGAAACTGCCTACACGGGTTATTTAACAATAAATATTTACAGAATAATTTATTTCTAGAAAAACAAAAATAAAGGTATGCTACTGTGTTATACCTTTGTGCAACATAGTTCATTATAAAACAGCTCTTCAGGCCTAAAAGGCTTATGGCTTCGATAGTCTTCACCACGGATTTCCATTTTTTCCTATCCTTTGCCCTTTCCTCCCATGCCGCGACTCATGCTTGCCTGAGATCCTCCTTCACTTCTTTTTTGGTCTGCCCCTTCTCCTCTTGCCGCCATGTCGCAAGAGGAGTGATTTCTTAGTGTGCCTGTAGTTGTCCATTTGCAAAAGATGTCCCAACCACCGTACCGTTTGGCCTCGTATTCTTTGAATTATGTTTGGTTGGTTGTACATATCCATCACCTCCTTATTTGTTCTTCTTCTCCAATTCTTTTGCATATCGTAAACACCACCAGAAATCCTTCTAAGCACCTTCCTTTCCCATCTTTGAAGCTTTTCTTGGTTTTTTTGACTTAGAACCCATACTTCGCTACCATACAATACCGATGCAAGTACTACCGTTTTGTAAATCCGGTTTTTTGTGCCTCGTGATATGCTTTAGGGCCGCATTACACCTGCCAATGATCCCACTGCACGGCTCCCCTTAGCGATTCTCCTATCGATTTCAATATCTTCACTGCACCTATTACTGGTGGTTACCCCAAGATATTCGAATTGGTCGACCCTTTGAAAGCTGTACTGTCTATCTTCAGATAATGTCCTTGTATGTCTTTTCCTCGTTTATACGGAGACCATACTTTCCTCCTGCGACCACTAGTTTTATAAAGGTTTTTTATCAACTCTTTCCTCGATCTTGTGATAACTGCGATGTCATCTGCATATGTTTGTTGTAGTAAATCATCCCAATTTCGCTACCTCTTATGATACTTTCTAGCAGCAGGTTAAACAACATGGTGGACAGGGGATCATCTTGCCTTAATCCTGGATTAATCACGAAAGACTACGATAATTTTCCCTCCACCGCCACCTTATTTTGGGTCTCTCCAATAGTCATCCTAACCAGATCTATCAGCTTCCTTGGTAGTCTTCTTACTGCATTTATAATAAAATAAAAATAAAATACATATAAAAAATTGTAAAAGAACAATGTTAACAATTTTATTGTAATTTTAGTTTTAATTTAAAAAAGATTATAAGTATATGTAATCGGAACGTAAGAATGTAGTTTCCTTTAACACATTATGTCAGCAAACGCCGCTAATACCACGAAGAAAAAGGCAAAATATTCTTTGAGGAACGCCAAAGAAAGAGGGCATACTTTTGTTTCCTTCTAAACGAAAACGCCCGAGCTAGGTGCCCGTCTGTTGGGAGAGTAGGTTTGATATTTTCGCTGTTAATGAGGGGACATTACTTTAGCAAGGCAGTGTACGACAACCGTTTCGAAAGGGTTAAATAAAATTTAAAAAAAATTGAAAAAATCTCCAAACACTGATTATGTTACCCGAGTGCTTTTTGCACTGAGGCGTTCAATTGTATTAATCTTTACAATATATTTTTGTCAGTGCGAATATATGGATCCAGTTAGCGAAAATATATTTTTTAACAAAGTGAGTTTTGTTGGTTTAATGTATTTTCTTCTCTGAATGTAGTAGTGGTTCTATCATTAAAAAGCGAAGCCAAGTAGCTACTGCCTGTCGTCTGTGCCACGCCGGTCGGTCTCCCTCGCGAGTCCGCGCGCCCGTCAACAATCGAATCGGTCTGCGAATAGACAAGACAATAGTGTGTTCTCGCGACCCATCGCATGGGACAATGGACCATCTCATCGGACCCTCAGAACTCATATACGCGCTTTCTGCGTCCTCTCGTGCGTATTGTGCGACTCCGCCGAACTCCTATGTATATTACCTATGATGTATACCTGTGCCGTGTGCGCTTCCTATCTCTTTTCCTCCGGCTCAAGACACTTTCAGATGATCTCCTCTTCGTCTAGCGTACTCGGTCCGAGTCTTCGTTCTTTTGTGCGTCCCTCCGCGTGTTGGTGTGTCGGACTCTCTCTGTTTTCCCTGTGTGTGTGAGAGCGCCTTCGATTCTTCGTTCGGTGCCGAGCCGCACTCGCGTGCTTGTGTGTGTTGCTTTCGTTCAGGACAGGTTACCGAGGCGCGGCAAGAGGCAGGTTGGAATGCGGGGAGGGCATTCGCAGTCGTCTTTTGCTCTCAGTCCATCTCAAGAGATCGTGTCGTGTATACTGCGGCGGCGAGTCTTTCGCGTTGCACCGTTTCCCTAATGTTTCTTCTGTATAAATGGTGTATTAAGTACGCACCCGCGCTTAATTCGCACTAGAAATGAAGGTGTCGAAGGGAGTACACGTCTAGGAACGGGTATCGCGTCGCGTGCGAGCGTTTAAAGCTCGAGAATTGCCGCGTGTGTGCCTTGAAACTCACTCAACACTCGATATATATAGATGTTGAACGTATAAGTGTATTCCTTCCGCGTCAACGCGAAGAAGAAGGTGGATTTGACCGCGGTTTCGATGTGCGCACCCTCGTCTGGGAATTGTCCGAGAATTTCGCGTTAGTTCAGTGTTCGAAAACCCCAAAGGATAACAACTCAGCTGTTGATCTATTTCTCACAATTACATGTAATAATAACACTACTATTTTAAATCTTTCATTATTATTGAGGCTGCTGCAACGTTTAAAAATTAATGGGAGTGATTTCGTGTGTGTTTTTGTGTGTGTTCGTAAATATCTACTACACCGATATATAGAGATACTAGCTATATAAATACATATATGAGGTTCTCCAACCGGCAGACCCAGTGGATTATACAATAATTGCATATTTGCGCGTGAGTTGCGCATGGTATTGCCCTGCAGGTACGTGAAGCGCGTGTAATAGATAGTATTGGTACCCGTGTGTAGTATACAAGATGTCCAAAGTTAAATTTTCAACGTTTGCTAACTTACAACATTATCACAAAGTCAGTTAAATTACTAATTAGATTTATTGTGTTGTTCAGGAGAAAACCGAAATAAAACAATTGAACATCACGTTTCCGAGATGTTACAAACATAAAATGATATTTATTTTTCATAGAAAGATGGCACATCTAATTTGCAATAAAATATTCCTAATACATTACTATCGTAAAATCAAAAATAAACATGTAAAGCGCATTTGAATGTTTTGAAACTTGTTTTAGCAAATCTCAGTGCCAGCAATTCAATGATATTATACGTATATCCATACAAATGCAAATACACATAAAAAAGGAAAAAAGGGCCATCGTTTTGTTATCTGAACGCAGTCGTCAATTTGCCAAATCTGCAGGTAGCTATTGATTTTACGTCTCATAAATTGAAAAACAAGTTTAATGAAACGACACGTCCATATAAAGAAGAAATGTTAAGTGGATTTAAACTTTACATGTATGAATTTTATTTGCTTTAAGCAATATGATAAGTACTCTTAAGCATATAGAATATATGCAATTAATAAAATTTTCGGGATGATTAGAATGATTTTTCCAAACATATTTCATTCGGTCCTGGCAAATACAAAAGTTAATTAATCGTTGGTTAAACTCTTTTCGGATGCATTCATCAATAAACTAATTATCGGCCGATTTGTATTCTCACTTAAAAAATTAAAACAATTTATTGGTATCAATGTTTTATTTATTAACAAAGGTAGTATTCGATAGTTTTTTTTTAATTTTAAGAAGTTGTATTTGGATTAATAGGACTAAATCGGAATAGTATTATCGTTTCTATGAGTTAATGACTCTAAAAGAGGACAAACAACCTAAAAAAAGATTCGGATTTATAACCATTACTTAAATAGGAAAGAATATAATGGTTCTCTTTATTTTTTTACCCAACATTTAAATGAGAAAATGACAAACATCCAAAGTTAAGTTGCT
This sequence comes from Osmoderma eremita, assembly GCA_031763485.1. Lineage (NCBI taxonomy): Eukaryota > Metazoa > Arthropoda > Insecta > Coleoptera > Scarabaeidae > Osmoderma > Osmoderma eremita. Next base: position 83,111 of record JARFOC010000705.1, on the reverse strand, counting down.
CCCTTTTCTAAAGCAAACCTCATTTTTATTTTGTAAAGAACGAGTGGAAATTCGAACGACTATTTCTTAAATACAACCTTGGGCATTCACTATACAACAATAATTATCCGGCAATAATTAGATTTTGAGAATTACTTCAATACGTTTTGGTATGTGGCTGTATATTATAGATGCTTGTAATCTAAGCAATAGGTGTTAGACAAACTTTGAATTCCCGGGATATATTCTATCAATAATACGAAAAAAAGGAAATGAAGAGTAAAATTGATATCATCCAAAATGAACAATTTGAATATTTGGTTGTTTGCTATAAATAATTGGATAATTGATATAGTTCTAATAATTGAAATACCATTTCTATAAATGATATTTTCCCAACTCGCCGTGTCTCATCTCGCCACACGACGGATTTGTACCTGTTTTGGGGCCAAGTCGCTGCGAATATCTTGAGCCCCAAATAAAACAGTGCCAACCAGTCACGTTAACAGCCGCCTGAATAGTGTTTCTTAAAATCTGCAACCACTGTTAAAGGACTATCTATTATTCCAAGTGAACTGGTACACCTCCGAAGAAGTACTCAAGTAGAATAATAATTGAAATATATTAAAAACATTACAAATCACAACGGGTACTCCTCTGTAGATGTTGCGTCCTTAAGAAGGTGCAATATAGACAACACTTGAAAAACTCCACGACCTAATTCCGGTAGAACCCCGCGACAAAAAAAACATTTCTAATATTCTTTTATAGAATAACGAAAGGAATTAGCCGAGTCGTAAAAGACGAAAACATGAGCGTTTGTTTTAAATCGTTGAACACACTTCGTAACCTTTTAGGAAATTCAAAAGACAAACCGGGAATTTACAAATTTACCTGTGGAGATTGTGACAGACAAAGAGGGCCATTCAAACTAGACATGAAAAGCATATATCGCATTACCGATATGGCTAGTGTGTCCGAACATATCTAACAAACCAGATATAATATAAATGTAGATAATTTAAAACTGATGAATTCGGTAACTTCGACGCACCAGTTAGATGCTTATGATTCGTTGTATATTAGAATGAAGAATAAACTTTCTGATCTAGAAGAAGGGCCAATGGGCTACTCTAGTTTGATGGATTTATTACAGTAACAGCACATACTTAAGAAGGCTCGTGGTGATTTTTCAAGTAATTTTGCGTTCGAGGGTGTGTGAACGATTGTAAATATGTTAGGGATGGCTAGATGGAAAAAGGGGAAGGGAGAAAGCAGTTTATGTTTTTTAAATAAAGTTATATTTATGTTCATTCGGTTGATGATGGGAATCGTCATGTTCCCGAAGCAGGTGCCTCCAGGTAATCAATATATTGTGGGGAAGGACTAATTCGATACAGTGTGTATTGTACTGCGCCACGGTCCTTGCAATATTTACTAAAAAAAGGTATTATTGAGAATATCTTCCTGGAACTAAATCTCTTTGCACCGTTCAAGGACCTACCTGATATTGATCGCTAATTAATATATTAACTTAAGAAATGGTTAGAAATTAGTGTAATTAAAAATTACATTAAGACACCAACGAAAACAGCTTTAAAAATCTTCAAAGTTGTTCTTGTTTGGGGATAACCCTACTGATAAGCTCAATGGTAAGGTGCTGAATGTATAAAATATCCAAATAACTATGCAATTTTTTTTAAAATATGCATGTATCGACGATGTGTGGAGAGTTGGCACAATATAGGTTCGCGAGGCGAGTTGACACAGGGCGAAAAGAGAGTAATTCGTATAAATGTATGCTAGTGCCATAAAAACTGACGAACGACTAAATGATGATATGTACAATTAAGTTAAACACCAAGTTTAGAAGTTTTAGGTTACACATTTTAATAATAATAAGATGCTTACAAAAGTTCTGATGAACCTAAAGTAATGATCTAAGTACAGACAAAATCAGGAATGTTTGTAGTCTTCATTTTGATCCAGATACACCAACCGTAATTGCAACAAATTGTACGAAATGACGGTTGTGAAATTTTTTTCACATTAGTTATTAATCGAAGCTTTCATAAATGTATTACTTCATTTGTAAACACTTACAGAATGGAAGTGAATAGGCTTACTATGAAATATGTTTTTTTTTAAATTAAATTAATGTTTCACAATAACAGTATAGTTCCTATATCGAAATCATCCATTTTTAAATAAAAATAAGTAAAAAACATGAAACTGTTTGGAAAATAGAATGTATCTATTATATAGTCTAATATGCGTTACTAATGATAAACTAAAATAAATTAAATGAAGTCAAAACAAAATTTTAAGTTTATTTCTATAACAAAGCAGGGTGCCCAGAATGGAAAAATTTAATTCGTTCGTATTTGAATGGATCGCTGCCGAGTTTAAAATTTAATTCGTTCGCCAACTTTATTATTTAATTCTCTCATAAATGAAGTTCCATTCCTGATCAGAATTTAATTTTTGCAGGATTTAAAATATAATTCCCTTGGCGAATTTATCCTAAATCAACTGTTCGGGAATTTTACTTACTAGACTATTTTATTACGTTTTTATTCCTCAGATAAAATATTATCTCTTAAAAAGGTAAATTTTATGGAAAAGAATCGTAAGTGGGAATGATTCGTCCAAGGAACGATTTAAATACTTTTAGTTCGCTTCATAAAGGTCCGCTGGCGAACTAAATAGAATTAAATTGGATTCCCGAACATTTCAAATGCGAACGAATTAATTTTTTTGATTCGCGAACCGAATTTTTCGTACCCTCTAACAAAGTAAACAGAAAAATATATGTAGGTACGTACTGACAAACATACTTTTTATATAATAACATATGCAAAATATAATATAAAGTACCGTAAAGTGGGGCTACTTTGTGACATATTTTGAGGTATTTGTGCAGTATCTTAATTTTTTTCTTGCGTCACAGGCTTTCAAATAACCTCATTTGGTGGGTTCACCTTTCGACTATATTTTGTAAAAAATTGAAGTCAAAATGTTTAATACA
>JARFOC010000705.1:62969-77138 GCA_031763485.1 Osmoderma eremita | reverse complement strand
CCTTTATACGGTAGAATCACGGTTTTTATTTTATTATAACATAGGCAATTAGAATTGCACCACTTTTTGATAATGGTTCAGTCGCTGGATATAACCGATTGTAGGTCTACTTTGTTAGGGCTGCTCCAAGCGATGCTAGTGTCGTCTGCGAAAAGACATAGGTGCCCGCTGATCTTTAAATTGGTGATGTCAAAAGGTTCTGTATCTAAAAGCATGTTCCTCTAACCCTCTCTTCTGCATAGCTTTTTTCCCAACTCATTCTTGGTCTTCCTTTTTTCCTTCTATTAGCAGGCTTCCATTTCCAAACCCTTTGTGGTAGTCTGTCCCGGTCCATTCTCCTCATGTGGCCATACCACAGTAGTTGTTTCCCTTCTATTTTACTGATTAATGCAGTGTCAACTTGCATTATTTCCCTTACTCTTTCGCTTCTCTCGTAGTCCAATAATTTTTTACAACATCGTCTCCAATACATCATCTCTGTTGACACTATTTTGTTTTCCATCATTCTATTCAACGTCCACACTTCACTTCCATAGATAATTCAGATTTCGGCAAAAGAGTGGAACATCAGCGTTTTTGTTTTCTTTGAAATATTGTTATTCCACAACAAGAGGTGTAGTTCCGCGATCGTGGAAATTCTTAAACATTGACAGTTCTCAAACGTGCTAGTTTACCATAATACGCAGTCATATTAGTGAAGACAGAAAATAACTTGCTAAGAATCAAGCAATCAATTTCAAAGGAATGATGGTGGTTGGATGTAATTTGTTTTGTTTGTAAAAGAATGGCGCGCCTACTGGGTTTTGTGACGACACAGCAATGAAGTCAATTGTAATTCAACGTTCGTTATATTGATGAACTGTTTCTTAATTTTAAAGGAATGCAATTTCTTTGGACGATATATTACTGTAAACCGGATTATTTCTTATACCAAGCGCTGATATATTTATGACGTTTCAAATGGATTTTACGAATAATTGATACAAAAAATAATTTTATACAAATCCAACGATTTTCTAAGCAAATTTTGAGGTGCCTATGTCTGCATACACATTTATAATTTATCTCACCATTGCAAAGTGATTTTATGTCTATTTTATTGATTCAGACCAGATCTTTGCAAATATTAAATTATTATTATTGTTATTAAATTTACAATAAACAACAACAAAAAAATACCCCTCATTTTCGCCCCGGGAGCTGCTGTCTCGGGCTAACGGTGTTGAGGGCCTCATAGTATTTTCCTTCTATAATGGTCGAGTTTTATGTTGTACTGTTGATTTTCTTGTGCAACATCTGTTGAAGTTCCTTTTTAAATTTGTGATGTGTTAATTCTTTTATGTGTTTCGATAATTTGTTATACATTTTTATTGCAGCTGTTGCTTGTGCTTGGGTATAGTTGTGGAGGTTGTATTTTTCGGTTGTCAAGTGCGATACTCTGCGAGTTTTGTAATCATGTATTTCTCTGTTGGTGTGTAATTTTATTTTAGTTTTAATTTTGTTATTTTTAATTTTGTGTAGAAATAGTATGTTATTTAGGTTTATTATTCCTTGTATGTTTCGCCCTTTTGTTTTCTTTTATAAACTTGTGCTGTGGGAGTTCTATAGTCTAGCTTGTGTATTATTTTTAGGATTTCATTTTGTTGTCGCTGTATTTTGGCTATATATTTGTTGATGTTGTGTTTCCCCAAATGCTTATAAGGTGGGCTGACTTTTGCAGTGAATAGCGTGTGTCATAGTGGTTTTTTATGAGAAGACGGTATTATCTGCTTAATTTTTTAATCCTGCAATTGTTCCTGCATTTTGTTCTATTAATTTCTGTATATGTCTATCCCATTTTATGGTATCTTGCAGTTGCAAGCCTAAATATATTGTTTCTCTTACTTCCTTTAATTTCTGATTGTTTATGTCTAAATTTATTTCTTGATCTTCCTTATTTTTACTGTATATCATATATTCGGTTTTTGCTTCGTTTGTAGTTAGTAAGTTATTGAAGCACCATTCTTCCAAAGTTTTCATATATTCTTTTATTTTTTGTTCCATGTTTTTTGTACAGTGTCCGGAATAGAGTATGCAGGTGTCGTCAGCATAAGCGTATAGTTTTCCATGGATTGGTTGTTCAAATAGATCATTTACGTATAGTATGTAAAGAATTGTTGAGAGATTTCCTCCTTGTAGTATTCCAAATTGTGCAGTCAGAGGTTCACTCATAATGTTATCTATTCTTGTAAATTCTTTTCTGTTGTTGATGTAATTTTTTATTAGGTTTAGTTGTTTACCTTCAAAACCATAATATTGGAGTCTCTATTAATTTCTCTTTGGACACAGCATGGAATGCCTTCTTCATATCGATATACATCACTATTACTGTTTTCTTGTTGTCTAATTCATTTTGAATTTGTTAGGTCGTACGCCGCTGACATTGTACTTGATTTTGGCTGGAAAGCATATTGACTGTAATTTATTATGCCATTTTCTTTTACATGTTTCATTATTTGCTGGCGAATGGCTTTTTCGAGAATCTTGTTTATTGTCGATAGTAAGGAGATAGGTCTATAGTTTTCTGGTTTAGTTGTGTAATTTTTTTATGTATGGACATTATTCTTGTTGTTTTTAGATAATCTGGGTAAGTACCTTCCTGAAGTGTTTTGTTAATTAGTTTGCTTATTATGGGTGCAATTTTGGTCACATTTTGTTTGATGGTATTTGTAATTTTATCAAAACCTAGCGCTTTGTTATTTTTTAGAGATTTTATTATTTTTACGATGTCCTCTTCTGTGGTGTCTTGAAATGTGATTTGTGGTATTTTTTTCTTGTAGTGGTACTCCGTGGTACATTGTTGTGATTTTTTATTTGCTTCTGCGCTATTTTCTTTCCAATTGTGGTAAAATACTTATTGAATTAATTTGCTATTTCTTTGGCCTGTGTTATGGTTGTTCCATATTCGTTTGTAAACCTATTTGGGTTCACGTTTTTATCTATTTGTTGATTTATTATACTCCATATTTTGCTTGAGTCTGCATGATGTTTCTTAATTTGCATTTGGAAGCACTGTTTTTAGTCTCTTTAATTAGAATGTAGTGTATTTTTTCTGATTTCTATATTCTATCTTATAATTATTATTTTGTGGGTGTTGCTTTTGCTTTTTATGGAGTCTGTTTCTTTTGTTTATTTGTGTATGATTTCGAACAGAAAGAAAATCTTAGAAGAAGAACACACATCCATTCAATAACTATGCGACAACACACATTAATTAACAACCTAAATTATTATATAGTAACCAATTCGTAACTACACAGATTATGAATCATGCATTTAATATGCGTACATATCCATTATTTTTTAGGTTCCAAATTTACATAATAGCATCCATTTCGTGTAAATGTTTTAGATTCAACATATTACCAGTGTATACAAATGTACGTACAACCTACACCTTATTAAACCATAATTTTTACCGCTGAGACAAACAGGAATAATCTCTATTTATCATTCGTAATTTATTGGAGATATTCAACAACCAATTAAATAGGCAAGAATATTTAAATTTATATAACACAAACAAGCTTTTTTTATGGCCAATAAATCACGAAATATGGACCTAATACGTGATAGTCTATTCCTTTTTTACTATTTCAAAAATCTAATTAGTAGTAGCCAATCAAACTATATCGTAACTAGGTATACATATATCATGTGTAAGATCCCTAATATTTATTACGGTGTGCGTTGGTTCTAATTATGTCCGAATGGCATCTAACAATTACGAATTTCACAACTCTTGGATAACACCACGGGTTGGATAATGAGTGCCTTGATTTATGCATCCAAGTATACCGTATGCAAGATGGTTTTAAAGACAGCCGATATTGCACGGAAGTTTTAAATGTCTTTACAAAATAATTTTTGAAAAAATAATATAAGATATTCATAAGAGAATGAAAATTTTGACCCATTTTAATATATATGTATATGTAGGTATATATGTATATCACTGATGAATATAAATGCATTGATCTAACCAAAATACGTGTACCCAACCAAAAAAATTGCATTAAACACAGTCGATCGATATTTGTCATTAACATTTATGGTTTTACTAAATCAAAAACTGTTTTCGCAACAGTAACTTTCATTTCAGTTCAAGCAAATCTCAACTTGGTTAGATCAACAAACCTATAGTTTTGTTTCTACACTTTCCGCCATTTATACTAACAAAGAAGTTTTGTCAGTTTACACAATGAAATTATTGCCTGGATATTCTCTTAGGTTTATTTTGCGAAACATCTCAAAAGGAATTACATTAGGATTATATTATTGGTCTGGTATTACAAAATTCCAAGGTTCAATAATAATCAAGAGACTTATTTGCATCGATCCGCTTTTACGGAAATCTTCCGTAAAAAGTTCATTAAAGATTTACAATCTACGATCTAATCTTCCATAGCTTTCTCACAAAAATCGAGGCATGGATATCTGTTGTTGGGGTATTTTCGCATTCAATTCGAAAGGTACCTGGAATTTCTTTTAACCAAAGCGCTCGCTTACACACTGTATATTGAAATTACGTTATTTCTTCGCGTGCAAGGTAAAGAATTTGATTTACTATCTAAAATAAATTATTAATTAACTACACTGTCAACTACCAGTAACAACAGCACATGAATTTTCGTATCCGCCATATTTGAAAATGGCTATCAATCATAATTCTATTGCCTTCGGTAACTACTTTCATTACCTGCACGTATTTATACATACGCTCTGGTTGAATAGAATTTTCATAGTTACAAACTAAATATCGCTTCGTTGCTATACACATTGTATTCTAAGATTTATGAACAGCAATAATGTAGGATGAAATATAACACAGCAATTATTACGTAATGATCTAAGTCAGGTGTTTATTATATTCGGAGTCAATTTTTTCTGGAAAGCTCCATCTAACCGTCTCGGTACTACTTTAAATATTTGATTTTATTCAATTTATGCCAATTAGTATCTAATAGTACGAATTTCAAACAACCATTAAGGCTTTCGCGTAGGTAGTTGTAAATGTTTACGCTGTTACTCTTGTAAAGCATGAATGCACCGCTAGTGTGTCGATGTTTAATGTGGCAATTGTTTAAAAATAACATCTTTTAAATACGGGCTTTGAAATCGGTCTCTGTGCATTTTCAGTAATGACGCGAACAGCAGGTACTCAAAGTAGGTTTGTTTGGGATGGCTTCTATAGTTAGAGAATGGAGCGAAGCGTATTTGACAGACAAGCATCATAGTTGTTGAAATGTTGTGGTTATAGATCAAACTGGCGGATATAATTGATACGCGATCTCAATAAATCTATTTAAATAAATCCACCAACGGTATTTTTGGAAAAAGCAATTAGGAATACGAACAATGTGAAGTGATGATGTAAAGAGGTGTCTAATAATGCATACTTATCTTAGATAAGTAATAGGTCAACCTACGCTAATAGATACCAATTATTTATCACTTCTGGCCAAGAAAAATATCAGAATATTAAAATGGATGTATTGAACGCAGTATACAGCATTTGCCTGTCTCTCTTCTTTAGAAGTCGTTAGACTCCAGATGTCGAATCCTTTTTAGCGACGTTCAAGAGCAAACATAAACTTACTAAAACATAATGGTGATTCCATTAGTCAATAGTCCAAATTATGTCGTAATATACACAGACACATCAGCAATATTTGGTTGAAAGTAAGTACTTCTATTGATAAATCAGCAAATTGAGAAGTCTACAATATTCAAATGATGAAAACTAGAAGAGAAATTGAAAATTTGATTTCTCATGGTATTGAAAGTCATTGAAGGCTTTGAACTCTTTAAAGAATTTACCTCATGTCTAGAAAGTTTTTGTTGATTAAGTGAATGCCTCATTGTGATAAATACTGATACATGTATTATTCTTATGTAGATGCAGGCATCGATGTGGAAAAAGTGTATAGAGAACTCACTGCAGCTATTGAACTGTCCCTGCATGAGCAGGAAAACGAAACTTCGGTTCTAGATCAAGCAATTGATTTTGAATTAAGCGATAGTGAGTGCAATAACAGTGATGATAGTGAAATAAATGATCAAGATGAGTACTGTGATAATAATGAAATGAATGATCAATATGATGTTAGTGTAGAAGTAGAAGCAGATCAGAAGTAACAGTTAACGAACATGTAACGAATAATATTGCCAGTGCGAGTCTAAGTACAGGTGTAGCAAAAAAGAAAAATATATTTCTCTTACAAGAAAAAAATTCTAAAGTGAGGCTCCTCAGCAATGGAAAAAAATACTGCAGAAATTGCTAGGCAGAAGGGGAATGTCTACAAATCACAAAGTGGTGAAGTGACCCCAGCAAAAACTGTAAATTTGGGCAAACTTTATAGTATCAGATGTAGATTAAGATGTAGCAGTAAAATCTCTGAAGTCCATAGAAATCATATTCTGCGTGAATTTTATAATCTTGATGTAGATGCAAAAAAATGCACTTCTTTTTGAAAGTATCTTACCTAGAATAGTGGCATGCCAGAGAAAGAATGCTGTGAAACATAAGTCAAATTCTTATGTAAACAGCATTATATTGGATAATACGGAAATCGCTGTTTGTAAGTTAGCACTTGGCTCATTGCACCAAATAGGTAGAAAAAAACTAGATATAATTAAATAAAAACTAAGTGCTGGTCAGTTATTACAAAGAACTTATAAATACCTACATGTCTACTATATATTCCGAATAATATATACAAAAATTTAGAACAATAATATTGTATAATCTGATATTTCCTGTTCCTTTTTTTTCTTTTTCTAATATATTTAGTTATTGGATATATTAACTTTCTCCGTGTAAATATTACTTGACTTGATGGGTATTTATTGAACACTTAAACAAAATATATACGCCAATATTTTCATATATTTACAACAATCAAGATTATTACACTTTCCTAATACAAATATTTGCGATTCACATTTCTCACGGCCCAAATCGTGTCGTACACAAACACGGGAGATACGAATGCAATTTCTCTTGTATCCTGTGTCTGTCTGTCGGACGGGGGCACGTTTTCTGTTTCTTTCGTGGCGGTGTATACGGTGATGCAACCGAAAAATCCAACAACCGGCAAAGAGTTATAAATTACCGATAAACAGATATGTTTATACATCCAAACTGGTCAGAAACTGAGGAAGCCATATATCACGGGGCCGCACGCATATGTACACGGGACGGGTATTAGTGGAGGTTTATCCGAGACTCGAATATAAAAATAAGCCTTTGTTTAAATTTTCCTAACTTAATAACCCCGTCGAACGTAAACAGAACCGGCAAAATTGATCATAGAACGTATATACAGATGCATGAGCATAAATTTCGCCGTTAGAACTCAACACTTACCGCTGTCAACACGTCATTTTTCTTTTGAAAGAGGAACAGGAAAAAAATAACAATAGGAAGAAATATAGCGTGCGTTTCCAGCGTTTCTGGCTTTCACAAGAAACAATTCGCAGGCAATAGCCTCGTTTACCAATCAATACGGACCGTACAATCTAAATTGTTATCCGAAGTGATTATACAATAAACGGGTACGCACACATACATACATAGATACATATACGGAACAAAGTTTACGAGAGGTGCGAGAGAATTAGCCGCCTGAAAACCGGGTTCGTTATCCTTTTCCCCCTGCTTGTTGTCTTTCGTGTCTTTCCTCTGTCGTCCCACTCTCCCTATCTATTCGAGAATCAAGCGGACGGACGAACCGAAGAAAATGTGGTAGTTGTGTAGCAAATAAAACCAAATGTTCTCAATATAGATACATGTCTATTAACATTTTATAAACACTTAACAATCTTGTGTATACAAACTGAAATACTTAAACCTAGCTGCTGTAAACCAAAGTGTCTGAACGTGTTTACTTTACCAGTATTAAAGTTGTTTAGTTTACAAAATACATAAAATTTGGGGCTCATCATCGGTTTAAGATGCGCATAAATCTAAACCAATTAGGCCCACATTTTAAAAGTCGCGCTGTGTAGGGAGAAATTGTCTCTTCTTGTGCACTTGCTCGGCCGCAATAAACGTCGCTCACGGATTGATGGAGGGTACGTTGGAAGAGTGGCGGTTACCAAAACACGTTGGGGACGTGAACGCATCAACTCTCAAGTAATATGTTAGTCTAGTCGGAGTCGGTTACAGCCCGTTTATGTATGGTAAATATGCCCGCGATGCAAACGAAATGAGACAGGAGTATGTTAAAAATCCAAAACATTTACGAATAGGTCGATACGATAATGTTTACGTTTGAAACTGTTTGTCATGTTCTAAATGGGTGTATCGCTGATTAATAATAAATAATATAAAAAAATTTTATTAAAGAATTTAATGCAATTTAATAACATACTTTTGTAGAACAATTTTTGCGGATCAGAAACTGCCATAATCTAAACGTTTACCTCTCGATTGTCGTGTATCAATCTGAGAGATAGATTCTAACCTAAAACTATAATACCAACTGCAAATATAAAAAACTCTCAAGTAGGATTCTCTTAGTTATACGTGCATTTAGCCGGAATTGAAATTTTAATTAATATAAAAAAAATTAATTTTGTATGTTACTCGATTATACTAGGTGGCGCAAAAGTCATCATCCTATCGAAAGATGCCATAATTTTTGCAAGTGGCGGTAAATGTCAGTTCTGCTTTAATATTTGTGAAGTAAACAGATACAAAATACACGTCAATAAGACATGAATTGCTATACTCCTCAAGAACGCGGAATAATTGTTTCGATTTTTTTGCGTAATTATTCGTCGTTGGTGTTGGCGCAGCGAGACTTTAGACGTAGATTTCCTGGCCGTCCGACACCAACTGGCCAAACACTACGGCGTTTAGCTGCTCACCTAGAAGAGTATGGGACAACACGAGATGCTGTCAGGAGCGGCCCCGGAGCAGCTGTTCTGATGAGAATATCGCGGCTGTGGCTGAAGATGTCGCAGAAGACCCCGGAGTATCGACCAGACGACGTGCCACACAATTGGGCATCAATCGGCGGTGTTTACAGAGAATTTTGGTGCAAGCCTTGAAGTTGTTCCCTTACAAAGTGCAGACAGTGCACCAGCTGCTAGCCTTTGACCGCCAAGCGCGTGTAATCTACGCTCAAGCCATCCTGAATCACGACCACGAGGAAGATAATTTTTCATCGAAAATCATCATGAGCGACGAGGCCCATTTCCATCTCTGTGGATACGTGAATAAACAGAATTATCGCTTTTGAGGCACCGTAAATCCGCGTATATCCCACGAAGAGCCATTACACCCGCTCAAAGTTACTGTATGGTGTAGTGTTTACGCTGGAGGCGTCATCGGGCCTTATTTTTTCGAAAACGCCGCGGGCCAAACGACTACTGTGAACGGTCAGCGCTACAGAGCCATGCTGAACGACTTTCTCCTTCATCGACTGGACGAATTGGGACTGGAGAACATCTGGTTCCAACAGGAAGGCAGCAACGGCGCATACTGCACAAGCCACAACCGAAATTCTGAGGGCTGCATTTCCGGGTCGCCTAATCTCTCGTTTTGGTGATTTGCACTGGCCGGCAAGATCGCCCGATTTAACCGTTCTGGACTTCATTGTGTGGGGTTTCTTGAAGTCACGAGTCTATGTCAACAAGCCTCAGACTCTTGAGGCCCTCAAAGAGAATATCCGTCAGGAATGCAGGAATCCATTGCCAGAAGTTCTGGCAAGGGTGATGGAAAATGCCATAAATCGGGCCCGTATAGTCATCAATTCTGGCGGCGGCCACTTGGCCGATATCATTTTCTCTACTTAATGAAAAAAGAATTTAGACATCAAATAAACACAATCCAAAAGCAAAACTAAAGTTTTTCATTAATTAAAAAAATACAGTCAAAGAACATCGGGTGACAACGTTTGCGCCACCTTGTATAAAATAATATAAACATTTTTCTACCTTAATTAACCAAATGTGGTAAGTGTCACGTTGTTTTAACACTTACCGCCGTTTAAATTTTCTTCGTGCTCTTCAATTTCGTCGTGCCCCTTAATATCGTTCAAAATCCACGATGATGTTAATAGCCAAAATTAACTTTACAGGCGTGATATTTTCTTCACACAAAATAGGAAACGATGATTGAATGGCGGAACAATAACTCTATCCTTTTTTATTAAAATTATTTTTATTATATTAACTCGACTTGTATCGGTAATGTCAGTTGGTCACCACCTCTACTCGTGCAACTTTAACATACATCTGAATGTCCTAGTGATTTGAAAATTTGCATACTTTCGTATCCGAAATGACAGGATCATACTTATATACTTTCGAGCAAATTTGATTATGGATTATTATTAAAAATAATTATTTAAAACTGAAGACCTTGGACACATGGTTGAAAATCAGAACCGAACAGATCAACCCAGTTAGTAAGCAGCTACTCTACATTTCCGTACAGATAGCAGATCATTCAAGTAAATGTTAAAAAATAGGGGACCCAGGTGTGACCCTTGCGGAACACCAGAATACGCTATAAATGAATCTTAACTGAAACCGTTATAAGAGACGTAGCAATTGCGATTGCATAGGTAAGATGAGAATAACTCGGTCACTGGAGGCGTAAAACCAAGGTTACATAAATTTTGAAGCAGTAATGTGTGGTCGATAGTATCGAATGCCTTCGTAAAGTCAGTATACACTACATCTACCTGCTGACGATGTTCAAGTGACTTACTAATAAACTGAGTAACCTCAGCCAAATTGGTTAGTGTGGAATGTCCTGATATGAAACCATATTGATGAACAGTTTGACCATAAAAGATAATTGATCATGTAAGACAGACTCAAAAACCTTCCCAAAGTTGGACAATATATGTATGGGTCTGTAATTGAGTATGTCAGCAATATCTCCCTTCTTAAAAATAGGTGTTATTTTAGCGATTTTTCATAAATTGGGAAAAGTGCACGTGCGTATGGCTATGTTAAATATCGTCGTAAGTGGTTGGCAAAAAACAGACGCACCATCATGAACTAAGAATCCTGGCAGACCATCATGACCTGCATTCATGTTGGTTTTGATTTTCTTGATGCAAAGGTAAACGTCATCTGAGGTTGTAGAAGACAAAAATAACGGATACGAATTAGTACAGGATATTGAAGGATTTGGTGAAGAGCGACGCCTTGGTACACACTTGAAAATGCTCTAACAAAAGCATTTACCACGTCTAGAGGCTCATCTACAACTGTATTGTTGTAGTTTAACTTTCCAGGAATTCCACGATTAGAACTAATGAAATGCCAAAATAGTTTCGGGTTACTGGAGACATTGATTTCCATTCTTGATATATAGTTCTCATAAGCAAGTTTCACTTGAGTTTTAATTAATGAACGCAACCTCTTAAATTCACTATGAGAGGACTCAGTCTTAAACCTTCTCCATTTTTTAAAGTAAATTCCTTTAAGCTTTAGAAAACCCAGAACAGAATCGAGTTGCCTCCGAAGTTACTTCATCTGACTTCTATGTAGATGATTTAATTGCAGGAGGAAATACCATAACTAAAACTCTAAACAAGGTTAAAAGTACACAAACAATTTTAACTTCAGCCGGTTTCCAATTACACAAGTTGGGTGCAAATAACCCAACAATATTGAAATCTTTAGACATTTCTTTAGAGACCGACCGAGTTGGAGTCCTTCAATTCATAATTATTTTACCTCTGGTAATTTAAAAATTTTGTTATTTGCAGCTACATATTCCCTCACTTGAACGCTCATATCAGCTCTATCAGATTTAAATTGCAGCGATATGGTGGTAGCCTTAAAATTGTACGACCAGTCTGAACAAAATATCTTGTATCATGTGAATTATTACATTCTAAGATTTCTCCTTTAAAAACGACTATGACTATAATAATTTTATTAGATGCGTTTACGATTGCTAGTTCGTTTGATACGATCCATAAAACAATCATTTACTTAAACACGATATTTTTAGGCAATAAAATAATGTCATAAAGCCGATCCCTAGAAATGACGATTCTTTTATTGTATCGTACACGGAACCTATCTAAGTATAACTTCCTGATCGAATAGCGACATCTAATTATTGTCGAGTCCTTTTTTTCTTCATATTTTTAACGAATAAAAATTCGTGGTTATTTACGATTATTCAGCGTTGATTTTGAGAGACGTTCGTTGCGTGCGTGGACACGCCAGGGAACGTCGACATGGGAAGCCTAGCCAAGTGTAAATTCTATCGACCCCACAGGGAGAGTTTGGCGTGGTTCCGATGTAATGCGCTTGTGTTTCGATGCTCCCCGCAGTGGGATGCTCTGTGAAATATTAACCATGGAAACAATATATCGTCCAGGCGATTCGAGATAATATGTATAAGAGGTGGCCAAGACACTTTTATGTGTGTCTGCCTATTAACTGTTTTTTCGGGTTTAATTATTCGAATGTAATCGACGATGTTTTTTAAGACATTAATACCGTGATATTTCACTAGGTGGCATTGTTTGTTGGTGGTGGTTTTGCACAGAAAATTTATCATTAGAGACTAGCACAAATAGTTAAAATATCCGTCATCGAAAGTAATAACTTGGCTAATATCTCGGAAACGGTTAGAGCTATCGGAATTTGGTTTTCACCAGTCGCTGCGTCGTGGAATGACGCTTATTTTGGTATATAATATGTCGCGCGTATCTTTATTGTATCGTCGAAAGGATCGAATTTAGTGCTCAAAAGTACGAAAAATAGCCCAAAATTAAGCATTTTTTTCATATTTTTGCCAATATCTCGAAAACGGTTAGAGCTAGCGGAGCGGGTCTTTCACCAGTTGATTCTTCGTCGAAATGCGCTTCCCATGGTACCAGACAGACGTGCCGCAGATGCAATTTTAGAGTCGCCACGGAAAATCGCGGATATCTCGAGAACGGAAAGAGATATCTTAATTTTCTTCGCGGCGTTGGAATGCTCGTGGAAATGCGCATTTTCTGGTATATAAGAAATCGCTCTAGCGGCAACTTTTATAGTAAAAACTATAACCTCGAATATCTCGAAAACGGAAAGAGATATTTTAGTCCGCTTCGGGGCCTTCGAATAGTTATCTAAAGACGCGTCTCGTGGTGTCGGAAAAATTCGATTCTGCAACGTATAATTGGTGGATCTATTTAGCATATTGGTTTAATGCTTTAATCAATTATGAAACTGCTACGCAGCAATTATTAAACATTGACAATAAGCGAAGGACACAATATTGTCGTTGGATCAACCGAGCATTAAATGATCACATTTTCAATGTAACGGTCATTTCAGATAAAGGGTGGCTCCACTTATCAGACTATATATCAAAACCCAAAGCGTAGGCAACAGAAAATCCACGTAATTTTGCATAAATCACCTTAAAAAAAATCCATCAAAATGGAGTTTGGGTTGCGATTTCAAGAAGTCGGATAATTGGTCCAAAATTTTTTAATAACACCATCAATGGAGAAACATGACAGTGAATTACAGACGGGGTCCTTTCAACTAAATGGTGCACTACCTCATGTCGCTAATGACACATTGGACTACAATATTATCGTTGGTTCAGCCAAGCATTACATGATCACATTTTGAATGTAGAGTTCATTTCAGATGAAGAGTGGTTCCGTTTATCAGCCCATATATCAAAACTCCAAACCATGGGTAATAGGGAATCCACATAATTTGGTAGGAATCAGCTCACATCCCATCAAAATTGGATTTTCGGTTGCGATTTTAAGAAGTCGGATAATTGGTCCAGAATTCTTTAATAACACCATCAATGCAGGAACATAACGATGAATTAGAGACGGGGTACTTTCAACAAAATGGTGAACTACCACATGTCGCTAATGGTACATTGGACTACAATATTGTCGTTGGTTCAACCGAGCATTAAATGATCACATTTTGAATGTATCCTTCATTTCAGATGATGGGTGGTTCCATTTATCAGGCTTTACAGCGTGCGGCGTCTAAACCGTCGGTTAACGGAATATTGAGAACCATTAGTAGTTGAATGCTGAAAGTTTGTCTTTAAGTGTTTTTGGTACCGATCTTTCAAATAAAAATATTGGCAACACTGAACAATTTCCGGTTATACCGGAAACGAATGTC
>JARFOC010000705.1:41002-53769 GCA_031763485.1 Osmoderma eremita | reverse complement strand
AATCTATTAAAAACAATGGGAAATTTCCTTGAAATTCTTACCAAAATATCACATTTAGAAATATTGGAGGTTGGTCGAATTTTCAACATTAAACATTACGTATTTCGTACTTTTATTGCCAACATTAATTACATTGGAATTCTATTTCTCGTTTATTAATGGTTGGTAGCCCGGCTGTGTGGTAATTAGGCGGCCATCTTTGTTGACAAATCTGCTATTCGAATTTCATCCCTGTGGTTACACCCTTATAGATAATAAAACTAGTTAATTTTATTAAATCTGTTTGTGGTGTGTGGATTTCCCGATACTGCGTATTAATGATATCTTTTACTAATTTAATCTTGAAAGCCACAATCATAATTTTAAATCCTTGGAAACTGTTTTAGGAAAATTTGTATTTTACCGATTTCATCAGTTGCTGTACATGTAGCCAACTAGGAGTTTTGGCAATAACCTCCACGTTATCATAATAAAAAATTTCATATTAAGGTCCATAATTTTTATTTGACCTATTTAAAATGGTTTCGGTGTTAAACACC
Organism: Osmoderma eremita; assembly: GCA_031763485.1. NCBI lineage: Eukaryota > Metazoa > Arthropoda > Insecta > Coleoptera > Scarabaeidae > Osmoderma > Osmoderma eremita. The sequence continues at coordinate 53,230 of JARFOC010000705.1, read as the reverse complement.
ATTGATACGGGTCATGAAGATATGGTTCATGATGCAGAAATCGATTATTATGGACTCCGTTTGGCGACTTGCTCGTCGGATAATTCGGTGAAAATATACGACATAAAGAATGGGGCCCACACCCTCTTAGAAGATCTAAAGGGTCACTTCGGACCAGTTTGGCAGGTGGCGTGGAGTCACCCGAAATTTGGAAACTTATTGGCATCGTGTTCTTATGACCGTAAAGTGATAATTTGGAAAGAATTGCAAGGGAAGTGGACAAAATATTATGAATATTCCAATCACGACTCCAGCGTAAATTCCGTACAGTTTGCACCCCCTGAATTTGGATTAATCTTAGCATGTGGAAGTAGTGATGGTTCAATTTCAATACTTACATACCAAAATGAAACTAATACTTGGGATGCCAAGAAAATTCCAAATGCCCATGCTATTGGATGCAATGCCGTTAGTTGGTGCCCAGCTATAACACCAGAACCAGCTTTCAATAACACACAAGCTCAACCCTTGGTAAAACGATTAGTTTCTGGCGGTTGTGATAACCTGGTTAAAATTTGGCGTGAGGAGAGTGATAGATGGGTAGAAGAAAACAAATTGGAAGTGCATTCAGATTGGGTGAGAGATGTTGCTTGGGCGCCCTCTGTGGGATTAAATCGCCATGTCATAGCTAGCTGTTCGCAAGATAGAAGGGTCGTCATTTGGACCAGCGATGATTGCCAAAGTTGGAATTCGACAGTACTACAAACTTTTGATGATGTCGTGTGGAATGTTAGTTGGTCGCTTAATGGGAATATATTAGCTGTATCAGGTGGGGATAATAAAATTTCCTTGTGGAAACAAAATCTTGAAGGTGCTTGGCAATGTATTAGTGATGTTGTGAAAGGACAAGGACAGATATCAACAAGTGAACAAAGAGCATTGTAAATTTTTAATACAAATAATAATGCATTATTAATCTATAATTATTGTCTTCGTAAAAAGTAATTGGTATCTTTTTTCTAAGAATTGTCCAAATACACAAAAATTTTCTAGCCTTCTATTTTTTTATTGTTAAATCCATGTAATTCTCATGAACTGTATTGTTAAAGATGATTGTAACACAATTACATGCTTGTAATCACTCAGAGAGTCCGCAGGAATCTATCCATGGACCCATTTGGTTTATAATCTAAACTTGTCAATTACAATAGATTAAATATTGTAAATGACTTATATGCCAATGACGCACAGTTATACTTTCCCCTTTGACTACTACATTGGCTTGGTTACAATGATTAAACTAGTAATACTTTTCAAACTCCATACTCAGTACAAAAAACTTATTTGAGTATTTTTGTAGTTTCCCGTTTGAATTACTATTTTTCATCTAAGCGCAGATCATTTTTAGAACGAAAAGATTTTGGAAATGTGTTAAAGTTAATGATTGTGAAATGAGTAATCAATGAAGGAAAAAAGAATATTGGATGAATTTATTTCTAGTCACTATAAATAAAGATTGGCATATTTATTCAGTCTCTTAAATGAAATAGGCCTCCCGTTGTGTATACAAACTCGCTGCAAAAACTATATCTCGCTTTATAATTCTAGCAGCCTCCTCCATTTTATTTTGCAGTTCTGGGTCACCTACAGTTAAAGCACCTCCACGTACATCGCATATTGTTTCATACAGTTGCTGAATACACCGTACAATAATACCTTCTTGGACATCAGTTAGTTGCATGATTTCCGCAAAAGGCTATTGTAAAAACAAAAATTTCAGAAATTATATTAAGCAGTACTAGTATATTACTTTCTCCGAGGCCCAATTATACACGACTTCAACAAGTCCAAAATTAAGTTCCTCTTCTCTTCCTATGTCATTGGAAATTTGATATTTTAATTCTAGATTTAAGATCTTATTGTGGACTTCTAGAATTTTTTTGATGCCCTAAAATAAATACTAATTAATATCATTTAATTCAGTTAGATAAACTTAAAATATGAACCTCTCTTAATTGTGCTGGCAGTGTAAAATCGCCAAGTTCTTTCTTTGTTTTTGCTTGGAATACTAAGCAGGATAATAATGACGCAACTTCTGCGGGTTGGAGATCTTTCAAAGTATTTTTAAATACAAGTTCGGTAATTATCAATTCATTCATTCCCATTCCACAAGCTACTCTTCCTTTCATGGTAACTGAAATATTGACAACATATTTAGTTAGTATGGCGTTTAAAATATTAGTTGTAAATGATAAAACTTACTTTGATTTTGACTATCAACATATTTTAATTCCTTTAATAAGTTAATCCTGCTTTCATAATCAGGGTACAATGAGAGGCTTGCGTTTGAAAGCAAGAACATCAAGTGCATTTTCTCCTCTTCTAGAGATCTTCTTCTAAAGACAGATGCAAATTGGTCCTCAAAGTTTGGCATTTGAACGCAAGTTATATGGTCCAATAATTTCTCTTTTATATTATTCAATTCTTTAACATATGAATAAAGTTTAGCCTCCTCAACCTTTAAATCTTGTATGAAATCGCAATAGCGCACTCCTAATGTTGATTGGTTTCGATTACTGAGAGCAATTGTAATGTGTAATAATTCTTGTATAGCATTTTTACAGGATTCTCCAATTGGACTGTCTTTAAATCTCGGCATCTGTCGTTTATCCCAGTCAGATAAGATTCTTTGCGGATCGATTTTTATGACTTTCGACGTAATTTCGAATATATCCAGGGGATTAATAGTGATTACTTTGTGATTAGCAGTTCCGACTGGTACAAATATATTATTGCGAGCTAATCCAAGCATCTTGTACCAACTATCCTTCTGTTTGACCTCAGTATTATCTCTGTCATCCGTTAGTATTAAGGCTTTATAAGATACTTTAGCTCCAACTGTGTTGGATGACAGTAATAATGTTAATTTGTTTATATGATTTAGATGACTTATTAAAATGATTCGACCTGGGATTAGTTCAGATGTAACTCGATGCGACTGCAGTATCGGGATCTATAAAAACTTATGTTTGTAAATATCAACAAATACTGCTTTCAATATTGTGTGGAATTACCAGTTTGTGTCTGCGTGCTTCCAAATACTCGTGGGCTCTATCAAAGAATTTAATGAGCGGTTGTAGATATTCACTTAATTCTCTACTGCATTCCTTCTCCAGACTTTCTTCTACCTTTTTTAAGTCCTCACGAATAGTATCCATACGACGGACATGATCTGCTTCACGAAAGCTTCTGGACATCATGCTTTCAACTGAGAGACGTTCAACGCGAAGCAGACTAAGAACCTAGTATGAAGTAAATAAATTTGCTGTGACCAGACGATGGATTTGAGTTTTGAGCTATTTACCATGCCGTAGGTTAATCGGAATTGACTTTTTAGTTGATTTGGCTTACCCATCATCATGTCTTTTAATTCTAATGATGAAGGTACTTTCCCTTTACATAAAATAATGACTGTACCTTCTTTATCGGAACCTCGACGACCTGCTCTACCTGCCATTTGTATATACTCTGCTGGTAGGAGGTTTCTATTTTCGCGTCCGTCATGTTTTGAAATGGAATCAAATATAACAGTGCGGGCTGGCATATTTACACCCATCGCGAACGTTTCTGTAGCGAAAAGTAACTGAAAACCATTTATTATATGGAGCAGCTTTAAAAAAAATTAGTATTACTTTGACTAGACCGTTTTGAAACAGCATCTCAACCATTTCTTTTATTATAGGTAAAACTCCACTGTGATGCACACCAATGCCACGTTTTAATATCTCCTGCATCATTAATATTTGGGGAATTTCACGATCAGGTGCCTTGAGACTCTTAACACATTCTTCAAAGAAGATATGTATCTTAGATTTTTCTTTAGCGGTAGTTAAATCTAGACTTCCGAGATTCTTAGCATTCGAATCACATTTTGCTCTTGAAAATGTAAATGCCACAACCGGTAAGAGATCATTTCGTTTGAGATGGTCAACTAAAGCAGACCACAGCGTCTTTTCCTGTTGCGGAGAAAGTTTCTTCGGGATGGCCATTGGAGCGAGTGGTGGACTTGATTCACTTGCTTTCTTGTATCTAGAAAATTTGTAATTGCCGACATGTAACAACTTAAAGGAGACATACAGTGGCGGGAGTAAATAAAGTAAAAATAAACGAAATATCTCTTTACGGTTGTACGATTTCTTTTTCTTAAGTAATGTTTGATTTCATGTTTTCTAACAATTAATATTGCAGTTATAAAACCAATTGTCACAGGAAAACAAGATGAAAAATTTGACAACAGAAAAACCAATACAATAAGCTTATTTCACAGTATTAAAAGAAGTTTCATAAATAAGAAAGAAATAAGCAATCTGTTGAACGGCTGCCATGGGTATTGACCAAAAAGGAACAGACGGAGATTCCAAGTAATAGAAATGGAATACAGTATGCACCAAAATATACGAACTGAAGCAATACATATACTAATTATTAATTATACATTTTTATTTCTGTAGTATACATGTTCAAAATGTGCGTCATTGCGCTGTAGACACTGTTCATGACGGTCACGTATATTCGAGAACACAGGTTGCTGCAGATTCCTGAAAAACAAGAGGATGTTCTCACGCAATGCTTTCATAGTTCTGGGCGGGTTTGTACCGATGAGCACTTCCTCTTTTAACATTCCCCATAGGAAGAGATCCGATGGTGTAAGATCAGGGGAATGCGATGGGTAGTTGAAATCAATCCCCGGGGCTATGATTCGCAATTGAAAAGTGTTTTGTGCAGCACTGCTATAGACTGATGAGCGGTGTGGCTAGTCGCCCCGTCTTGTTGAAACCACTTCTGAGATCCCGAATAAACGGTCTGAGCACCATGTTCCTATAACGTTCCTGGGTAACAGCAAGAGGTATACCATCCTTAGTGAAATATGGACCAAGCACATCGTGTGCTGACACTGTGCACCATATCGTCACACACTCACTATATAGCCATTTCTGGGCGATACCGTCTGGCCTCTCAAAACTAAGGAAGCGAGTTGTTTGCTTATTGATGTAACCCTCCAAGTGAAGGTGACTTTCAGAGAACCACACATTACGCAAAAAACCTGGATCGTCGTACACCACAGCCAGAGTTCGTCCAGAATACACAACCCTCGTATGCATGTCTTGGTTTGTCAATCGTTGTCCAACCTGAATTGGGTACGAAAATCCACCTAAGTCTTTAAACAATCGCCGAAACGAGGTATTTAAGTTCAAGGATATTGGTCGAAGACTTCGCTCAGAGGACTCCAAAGCCTGATTGACGACACGTCTATGATTTTCATTTGTTCTCACAGTTACTGGTCCACCAGACCTTCCCTTCCATTGGCACAATATAGTGCCAGTATCAAGAAATTTCTTAACAATAGAAAGCATAATTGCATTGCTTGCAGTCGTCTTATGAAATTGTTTATGACATTGTTCTGCAACTAACTTCAAACTCGGCCCACCCTGATAGCCATTTCCGTACGAACGAAAGTAATGCTCCACAATAAAAATTTTATCCTCCGTCCTGAGACCCATTTTCAACTCTAATCCCACAGCACAATGTTCTTTGCACTTCCACGAGCACATAACGCTGATACAATAATACGCGAATAACCAGACATGTGCATAAGAACGGCGCAAAATCCAGTACCGTATATTTTGGCCCATACCGTACTTGAGAAGAGTGGTTAATGTAACAGTAATGGATAGGATGAGAAATGATACCATAAGATATAAATTAGAAATAGGAAGTGCCAGGAAATACGTAGGAGAAACGGAAATCCGATGGTAGGATCGCTTAAAACGACTAGACGAAGGACGCCAAGACAGGAAAGTATAGGACACTAGGAAAAAGAAAGAGAGCCAACCCTCGTATGACGTGAAATAGGTGGAGTACTAAAGAGAAAGGGGTTGTCCTTTAGCTCCTCTAACACAAATTGATTATGAGGATTTCATGCAGTACCAACATATTTGAAAGCTTAGGATCTCTCAACAGTATATAATGAGATATTGACGCACAAGCTACAATGACAAAAAAAAAATGATTATGTTTTTCCAATGTTTTCACCACAGTACACGTATTCAAAGCATTCCTTACCCATCTTGAATCCAACTGTTGTTCTCATTCAACACTAAAAATCTATTATTTTTAGTGCTACCACCAGTCCCTGTATATAAATAATGTTGCAAAGGAACTGGTCTTTTAACTGTTCCGACGACATACACCTTTTTCTTATACATATGGCCCAGCCAATCAGCAAATTCCATTATATTTGGAACTGTAGCGCTTAAAAGCACCACGGTTACATGGGACGGTAACAAAATCAATACTTGCTCCCAAACATGACCTCTCTCTTTATCATTTATATAGTGAACTTCATCAAAAATTACAAATTCTAAATCACGAGTAACATCACTGCCATTAAATAACATCGATCGCAATATTTCGGTTGTCATAATAAGACAACTAGCAGTCTGATTAATTTGAAAATCCCCTGTAATCAATCCAACATCTTTGAATGTGTGCTTAAAATCACGATACTTTTGATTCGAAAGTGCTTTTATTGGCGATGTATAAATAGTTCTCGTCATATGTTTCAAAGATAATGCTATTGCATACTCTGCAACTACTGTTTTACCGGCTGATGTATGGGCAGCTACGAAAACGTGATTATGCTTTTCTAACTGAAGAATGGCATGTTTCTGAAATGTATCTAGTTCAAATTTATAAGTATGAGCCATATCAGGTATACGTTCGTGAAAATCTGATATAGGTTTGCTACAATCCAACATCACAGCCCATTGTGTATCTTTATTGACGATATGGCAAGAGTCAGTGATTCTCAAAATAGGAATATCTTTTGGTATAACTTCCTCCTCTTCGATGCTGGTAGGTGTATCTTTATACTCCTCATTTAATACATTGCCATTATTATTAACTTTCCAAATATCTGAAATATTATTGTAGTAATCTGGAATAACAAATATTGTTGGGCTAAACTTGCCTAAAACATTTTTTTCTTGATTTACAAGATCGATAATATTAATTAACGCCCCACTATTCTTTTTATCTGGGGTAACAGTTACACCATCAGAATCAAAATATAACCCCCTATGAAAACCAGGTGGAACAGTCAGTAATTCTATTTAAAAAAAAACAAGAAACAATAATTGTATTTGAAATACAACTTAAGTAAAAAATGTACCAGATATCAATTCTTCTTCTTTAACAGATAAATCTGCTATCGGATCTGAAAAACTACCAGGCCAAAATGGGAAATTAGAATTACTGCCTCTGATTGTTTCAGTAGGAGGGCCAGGAGCCCTGGCCAATGACATCGAATTTCGCGCTGTAGCGCCCGCATTTTCTGTTGGGATTTCTACAAAATCTGTGATTTCACCACTAACAGGATTCCTTATTACCTAAAAGATGTGCGATTGGAAAATAATAAATCACCTTTTCATTTATTAAGTCACTCTCAGTGTTGTAGATAATGGGGCATCAGTCACATTAAACAGGGAAGTAATGTCCTTTTCTCTTAGCCAATATTCTTGATTGCGTTGATATTCGTGTATAGGGAGCTCTTCTGTGGAAATAATATAATCCCGAAGTTGCTCCTTAATGTCGGGTAAGATAGGCGGTGGTTCCAAATGAAGTGGTTTATTAGGTTTTGGCATTATTAATAATTACATTCAAGAATAAGAGATGAAAACAATTTAATAAACGATGATTTTTAGGTTATCCCGCTTTGAAGGAACCGTAAAACCCGTAAAACGTATGACAACCGACAACCATAGCACTCATAGAACACCTGTTAAAGAGAAACGCCACAGGAAACGCGACCTCTGTACCATCTCTGTACATTTCATTGGAAACACGTATGCCATGACAGCGCCCTCATCTCTTAGTACGTCCAAACCTGGAAGTAAGACTGAATCGTGCTTACGAAATATGGCACGACATTTAAAAGTTAGATAGGTATGTTTCGATTTTCCTTAATCTCATCAGTGTGATACGCCTACTAATAACGAGTCGTATTTACATCCAACATTTAATTTAATAATGCCATGACTACATTTTTAATTCGACTTTTAATCATTTCTGAGAATAAAATTTGTCGTCAAGAGTCATAATATTCACAGTAAATGAGTAAAAATTATAATCAAAAATTTAGCTACGGCATTGTTAAATTAAACATTAGGCGGAAATATTGACCAATATGTTTAATTAGCAGAAATCACAGACATATCTAAAACAACGTACCAATTCGAAAATAAAAATTAATTCAAAAACAGGATAAGAAACATTTAAGTAATTATAAATATAATAAAAATTCAAATTGTGTTAAAATTGATGAAATTATTGTCCAAAGAAGAAGAAAGTGTAGCAGAAATGCAATGAGTAGAAAACAAGTATTCAAAGATGAATTTTCGCTACCTGGTTCTAAAGAAAGTAAATTACCTGTTCATTTTCAGAAGTGGATGATAATCAGTACTAACTTACGAAGAGGGTGCATGAGGGATAGCATCACAATTAAAGTACCTCTTTAGAGAATAATTATAATAAGAACTATGAAAGTGCCTAGAGCATATTCGAAGATGTTGTGCATTTACGGGTCGTGATACCACATAAATCGCGTCTACATAAAGTTGCCTAAACTACAGATCTAAACCATTTTTTTGTTATAAAATTCATTAAAACATGGAAATTTATTATTTTAATTAAAAATAATACATCACGAAACCATGATTTAATTGAAAAGATAATAATGAAATGAAATAAAAATATTCCTGGCAAACTATCGTGAATAATATTGAAATAATTTAAACTTTAATGCACATCAGCGTAAAAACGGTAGTAGTGGTACATAAAGTACAACTAAAATAAAAACGTAATATTAAATATATATAGAATTTGCATATGTATTTGCAACGCCAAATGTAAGGCTAAATGTGTGCATGTACAAGCAATTGTGGTACAAGCAATTGTGAAACAAAGTAAACATTCATTTATTTAGGTGGGCCTTTATGATATTACTGAGGAATCATATTGTGCTTTGTGAAAATAATTTTATTGTATATTAAATAACAACAACATAAAACTAACATGTTCATATGCATGCAGAGATATAACCATGGAAAAGTATAACAAAATAAAATAGCAAATTGCACAATATTAAAATGCAATACATTTTATTCCTAGCATCAATTGGATTTGGATACTGTCAAATTTTACATTTAATTGCATTCACATATTCTTAGTCTTTAATCTTTTCTCTTAATAAGGGCTTTGCACTTCCTCACTATTTTTCATAAGTCTGCATACACTGAGGTGCAATTCATATGCTTGATTCCCACATATTTTAATGCCGCATATACATTGCTTCATATTTAGGTGATTGTGTCGGACTAGCTCATCATAATCGGTTATTTTTACTTCACAAAAGAAGCATGTTACCGGGTTCTCGAGTGTACATTTCTTTTCCTCCAGATGCTTCATTAATACTGTAAAATAAGAGAAATCTTTCTGACATTGTTTGCATTTGAATCTAGGTGGCACAGCATGTGATCCAACATGTTTATTTCTTTCTGTGGCTTCTTCAAAAATCATGTTGCAAATACTACATTTTAATTCTGTACTATCAGAAAATACATGTGTATCTAAATGCTTGTACTTTTCATACAATGAATAAAAACTGGCTGCACAGAGATTATAGTCACAATGGTAACAATGAGGTATATCTGCTACTGCATTATCCTTCTTGTTAGGTGTAGATTTTGAATGCACTTGGTTAAAATTAGTATTTGCGGTAGGACTATCACTGGTATTTTGTTTGGCATTTGTTTTTGGAATATATAAATGGTGTATATTTTTCTCTTCATTTGAACTTACATCTTCCTGATAAATTTCTGTTTCATTTATTTCTACTTTAACATCATGAACGATAGTAGCACTATTCGTTCGATCACTATGCTGAATGTTTAGTTCAGAATTCCCAACATTTTGCGTTGCACTTTGTTGTTGTTTTACAACTGTCAATGGTAGGGACTGGGCTTGTATATTTTCATTTGTTGGTACTATTAAATATAGTAAATCTTGTTGGTCATCAGTTGTTCTTTGTAGCTGATACAAAAGTTGCTGTTTGGGAAGTATTGGCCGATTTATTAAAAGCGCCTGTTTAGGAGTTGGATTTTTTGAAGCTTGAACATTTTGGGTTGTAATAGCAGTGTCTTGATAAGTTGAAGTTTCTGTAACAGTTTGCAAGTAGTAGGGCTCTTCTTCCCTAAAAATGTTTTAATTTTTAATATGAAATTCAATTGCAGATAATTCAAAGTTTCTGTATACATAATATTCACAGATTAGATAGTATAGCTGATGCACAATGGTTAACACATCCTTAACATGCGAACCGTCCCTCTGGTGAGCGGGAGCGCGACTAACATACTAGCGCGCCAAATCTTAATTATTTCAAAATTTGTAAGCAAGGCCACAGAGTGTGACACACAAGATTTTATGCATCATGTCATACACAAAATGTACAAAAAAGTGTATGCATCCTGTCGTGCAGATTTTTAAATATAACATGTTCTATTTCCAGCAATAAATGCGGATCACACAGGAGCCGCCATTTTGATGTATGACAGGTCCGTACTAAAACAATTTCAACGTAAAACAGAGATGTACCGCTAATAATATAATACGATATATTTCAAAATTAATAGTTATTTAGGTAAAGTGGTCCTACTTTGCTTTTATAGTACAATTATATATTGTTGATGTCATGTTAGGTGATGCACTACAGATTTTAGTTGCATCACCATGTTTTACTATATTGGTAAGATGATTTGGACCAGGCAAATTTTGTGAACTAAAGATTATATAGGAAATAACAAATTTAAAAGTGAAAGTAAACGTACACTAAGGCATCCTCAGAAGCACCAGACATTCTGGCTTTCTTTGGGGAACTAGGCCATACATCTTCCATTAGATGCAACATAGGCAAAGCATTATATCGAAGATATCTCCTTCCACCTTTTACAGTAATATCCTCGATTTTAAAATGTTTCGAACATATCAACAATGTAGATTTCCACCCGATGTTTTTTTTCCCCAAAATATCCAAATATTTATGAAATTGTTTGCCTTTTGGAACTCTGAAAATTTCGAATATGGCAAGTTGAAATTAGGTTATGAGTAGTTCTTACTGATGGAAACTTATGTCGCTGTCTGGAGGTAATAGTCTACGAATGCTTTTACAACCAGGCACACTACAGGTCATCCTATAACTTAAACAGTGATTTATATCTGCACACTCAAAAAAATTATACTACAAACCTTACTAAATGTTCACACTTGATCTTACAAATCTAGCTTAATATTATAATACAGTCCAAAGGTGTGAATATTATTTACCTAAAACTTCAAATTAACGATTCAACATCACATTAATAAAGAATCACTTACTAAAACATATACTTCAAAACACACCTATTCAAAATATTTATAAACAGAATAATCTTAAAAATAAAACACGATCCACAAACTCAAACAATAAATATAACCTCAACAACTCAGTAAGCAGCATCTAAAAACCACACTGTCTGCTTGACAGGGCATACATCAAAATGGTCGTCCCTATAGGCTATAGCGTAATAGAGATACAGAAGGTATGCTCATAAGCAGACCCAAATTTCTTCCTCTTTGCGCAACTTATGTTTTCTGCCGATGCGCGCCATCAAGTTACTAAATTCACGTAATTTCTTGTGATAGTTGCACACATATGTGGTTATTTACGCAAACTGAAAATTTCTACGTGCGAAGTTAACAGAGTCTTTGCTAATTCAATTAATGCATAATATCAAAGCGGCTTTTGTTGGGATATATTTTCGAATCTACCAACATATTTACAGGAATTCATTATATCAGCCCACTACTATATTGCAGTGGTAGGTATTTATTCTCACTAATAGATTACATAATAATATTACATATACACTTAATTTAATATAAATGCTGTGGAATATATATACAACGTAGTATATATCACAGAACGGCAATTAAAGAGAAACGCGAGCCCTGTACATTTCGCTCGCAATACGCAACTTCACGTTATTGCAATACAGCGCCCTCTGGTATGGTACATGGTCAATTACGAAGGAATCGTGCTTATGGAATATGGCGCCACATTTAAAAGTTAGATATGTTTCGATTTTCCTTAATCTC
>JARFOC010000705.1:4175-31393 GCA_031763485.1 Osmoderma eremita | reverse complement strand
AACATTTCAGAATTCGTAAATTTTGATTCATCTAATCAGATGATTTTGTTTAAAAAATCTTCCCACTAACCAATTGCGGTACCCTAGTCGTCTTAAATTATCTACCCTTATGATATGAATCTTGTTTAAGCCTGTCTTGATGTAAAGTTCTCCATACTCGAGTCTGAGGTAAATTTAATTCTGACGCCACTTCGCGTAGAGATGTTGATGGATTATTATTTATCCAGAAAATACAATATTTACATAAATATTGCAAAAAAACGCATTTACTTTACTATTTGTAAAATATTCCGTCGATTTTCATTCAAACTCGTAACATAAACATTACGCAGCGTATTAAACGATCCACTCTCGAAGTTTCAAGATCTAGAGAAATGGTACGATGTGTTGTCGTTCTAGATACAATTGTAAATATCTTGTACTCTCTATTGTTGTATTTCGATCCGATAAATAAAAAATACTTAACATATTTCGTTTCTTTTCGTTGGTATACGACATTTTTCTATTACTAATGAACGATAATTGAAACGTTTGACAGTTTTAAATTTCATGGCTACCTTATTTAATATTAAAAATGTATTCTTGGTCAATGAAATCATAATATCAAAATTTTTTGTCATCATGTTAAGCTGGTTTTACATTTGTCAATTTATTGATCAATTTTAAGAACTTAGGCGAGTTGACGTCAAGTTGGATTCTACATCTGTCAATTTCAAGTTCAATTTCTAGTTCAATTTCTAGTTCAAGTTGTCTTCAAGTTTCAGATGATAGGCAACCGTTTTACATCTGTCAAGAAATTGATCAATTTCAAGAACTTGACCATGTTATGACCATGTTGTAGAAATTGATATACTTAGAGCATGTTCCATTTTTGGTTCAAGTTTTCGTCAATTTTGTAGGAATTTTCGTAATTGGTATCCTGAAGTAACAGCAAATTGCATCTCTGTTGTAGTGTTTGATGTTTTGGTTATATGTAGAGGTATCTTTATTGTACCTAGTTCTCGTAATTAAATAATTGATAATTGATAGTGCTGGATTTTTTTCCTATTTAAACCTCTAGCTCGGAACACGTACCTTAATCCTTTACTTCAGGTTGCTTTAGGAGGAAATGGTCGAAATGCACAGATACTTCCCTTATACCACCACCACATCAAAGAATAATAACCCTGCACAGCAAAGAGGTGCCACCCCAAACATTACAAAAATATATTAACCTAGATTTCAACTTCAATTTATTGGCAAGTGTAAAACCACAACAAGTTCTATTTTAAGAACTAGATATTGAGCTTAAATAAGAACTTGATATTTATTGACAAGTGTAAGTTCTTCTTTAAGAACTGGAAATTTATTAACTTAAGTTCTTAAAATTGATCAATAAATTGACAAATCTAAAACCAGCTTGGCTGGTTTTAGATTGTAGATAATTAGCATGATATTAAGCATGTTTTATGGCGTTTGTATTTTATTATTTCGCACAGAGGTAATAATAAACTCAAACCGAAATTATTAAAGTACTTTTCTTTCAATCATCTCAATTTTTTTTCGCCTAAACAAACATCATTCCACTCACCCTTCGTCAGTCACAAATAACCGACTCTTTTACATCAAAATAATACTGTATAAGTTAATGTAGTTTACTAAAATAAATATGTACATACTTCAACAATAAACAGAAATAAAATACATATTTATATGTGCATTAAGTATTTTATTCAATACTCGAACTTTTTTGGTGGCAAGTCATTGTTCGATTTATCGAAGTTCCACTGTATTTTAATAGATCTAAGAACGGCAAACACTACATCAACAGTTATCAAAACGTCAATTTACAGCAGTACAACATAAGCAGTCTTATAAATCAATCGGTTGAATTTAGTTTCAAACTAATTATTTCCACATTTGCGGTATCTAACCTTTATGAACACGCAGTATAATATAATGATTTCACATCGCCTTTATCTAGATTTTGATATATGTAATTAGTTTTCTGAATATACAAATTCACTTATTTTGCACTTTATCGCTATTAATTTTCGTTAATTTTTTTGATTGTGTTAAAGATAAATTTGATTAAAATTATATAGGGTCTTCCAAGTTCAGTGGCTTATTAAAATATTTTAGGGAATTTTAGGCATCCACACATAGATCGAGCGGTGGTAACAATATTAAACTCTATTCTAATACGTTTATCAGTTTTCCGTGGTCTTTAGAAGACGATGGGCGCGTCTGCTATACTGCGAAAAATGAAGCAATAAATAATTGCTCGAATTCGTAGTTTTAAAAATAGCAAAAGAGCGTCACACTTTGCAGTGAGGGATTAAATGATAATTTGTGTCTCATTAGCAACAGCATCCGTTATAATTTTTATTGCAAGTTCTGACGCAAACTTGGGAGACCCTGTATATTCATCGCCTTGGATATCTTAAATGTGTATATTATGGAATATAGGTATTGAATGCGGCGAAGTAGGCGGTATTCTGCCGCCTCACTTACGAGTTACGATAGTTTCGAGGGAAGTTGGAGGCCGGGCGCAGTTCACCTGCGACCCCGGCTTTGGTATTCGTGGGCCCCATGAAATAATCTGTCTCTCCACTGGCGAATGGGCCACTCCATATCCTACGTGCGTAGGTACGTTAATAGCACGAATAGACTGTAGCGGAAGTTTCTTAGTTGTCGTTTTGTTTTTGTCTTTTTCTTCTTCAAAATATTAGACTGGGTGAAATTACATTTGAGAACCAGAAGGCACCAAGATTCATTAACACACAACACCGTCTTGTGCGTACTGCTGCAAAATTTAAACAACCCATGTACATATTTTCTTAGTTGAATGTTTATGTTTAAGCGGTTGTTTTAAATTTATTAATCGTTTTTGTACTGTTCTCTAGAAGTTCA
The DNA here is from genome assembly GCA_031763485.1 of Osmoderma eremita. NCBI lineage: Eukaryota > Metazoa > Arthropoda > Insecta > Coleoptera > Scarabaeidae > Osmoderma > Osmoderma eremita. Next base: position 28,501 of record JARFOC010000705.1, on the reverse strand, counting down.
GTGTGACAACCCCGGTATTCCAGAGAACGGATACATTCAAGGGACGGGACCGTTTAAAGCGGGAGATGTTGTCCAATTTAATTGTAACACTGACTACATGATGGAAGGCCAGCCAATAATAGCATGTCAAGATAATGGACGTTGGTCAGGACCACTACCAAAGTGTAAGTTAGACAACGAAATCGTAAAATTGTAAATTATTAATAATCGTAGTGTATAGTTCACCTTTCCTAATTAGTTTCTTAATCCTATGCCACACAAAACCGTTGGATGTAAAGCGATGTAGTTTTGAGTTTCTTTTTCGGTGCGTATATGTCTCCCCATACTGTTCTCTCATACCTCAGTTGTTTAATTCTCTCCGTGTTTCTCCTTTTTTCTGGGCTTCCTCCCTTATACCATCCCCCCACTTTTTTATCAGTATTTCCCTTTTAGTTTTCCCCGGCACTCGCGTTTCGTACACCCTTTTTTTTAGTAACTCTATTTTCCGGCATACGACACAATTGCCCCAACCATCTTACAAGGGAACACCAGCAACACGCACATACTGATTTCGATGAAACTGCGCAGACCGAAAGAATTCATCGGTATAATAACAATACCATTTTCTATTTCTGCACAATCCCCCGATTTCGGGGCACATGCAAAATTTCGATTATCTAAAAGTACAAGTACTGTGTTACGTACACCATTATCGTAATGCGTATATATAGCTAATGTGTTGAAAATGTTACTTGCAATGTTTCAAGTAGCCAACATCGAAATAATTCCAACAATGATTCGCAAAATTGTGAATTAATAATAATCGTACTGTATAGTTCACCTTTCCTAATTACTTACTTAATCCTATGCCACACAACAGTTGGATGTAAAGCAATGTAGTTTTGAGTTTCTTTTTTCGTGCGTATATTTCTCCTCATACTTTTCTCTCATGCGTCAGTTGTTTAATGTTTTCCGTGTTTCTCCTTTTTCCGGGCTTCCTCCCTTATACCATCTTCCCACCTTTTTATCGGTCTTTCCCTTTTAGTTTTCCCCGGCACTCGCGTTTCTTACGCTCTTTTGGTAAGTCTATTTTCCGGCATACGACATACATGCCCCAACCCTCTTACAAGGGAACACCGGCAAACCGCACATCTCGATTTCGATGAAACTGCGCAGACTGAAAGAATACTTCGGTATAAGAACAATACCATTTTCTGTTTCTGCCCAATCCCCCGATTTTACGATTAACCATAAGTACAGGTGCTCTGTCACGTACACCATTATCGTAATGCGTATATAAGGTGGCCGCTTCAAATAATATATCATGAGCATTTTGACAGCTCAAAGGGGTTTTGGCAACTGAAATAGCTGAATTGATGGGTCATCCGCCATACAGCCCTGATTTGGCACCAAATAACTTCTTTTTGTTTCCACACATCAAACAAAGATTACATGATCAACGTTTTTCGACGGCTGAAGAAGCGGTTGATGCTTTCAAAATGCATATTTTAGAAGTACCTCAATCCGAGTGGAAAAAGTGCTTCGAAAACTGATTCAAGGGTCTGCAAACGTGTATTGATCTTCTTAGAGAATCTTTTGAAAAACAATAAAGCCATGTACTATGATTAATTTTAGTCTCTGTTCTCAATTTCCGAAATATAACAGGCATCGCTCGTATTATATCAAATCCAGTATTATATGATGTGTATTTTTACAGGTATACAAGCGTGTTCTTACCCAGGAACTACCATAAGCGGAAGAATGTCTTCAGTGAAGTTTTATTACAAAATTGGCGAAAATATCACTTTCAGCTGTGACGACGGTCACGCCCTAAGCGGTGCGGCAATGCTGAAATGTTTGAGAAATGGAAAGTGGTCAAACGCAATACCAAATTGTGTTATAGATACTTCGGAAAACTAGCCGATACGATTTTATTTAATAAAAAGAAACAATGCATTTATGTAACAATTTAACATGAGATGGATAGCAGCAAATTCATTTTCAAATCAAGTTCATGTGTAATTTAATAGTAACAAGTGAATTTCTTCATTCAACTTACATTTCCAAAATACTGGAGTCAAAAATATTTACGCAAGGCGTTTGAAAAATGGTCTAATATTGGGCGCGTTGAGGCAATGCAACGGTTCACTATCACCCTAAAAGCGATTCTCTAACGATGATATCTTCACCTGAATAAATTCTGAGAGGTTATAAATTTGTTGACTAATAATGAATAAGCTGATTTTACAAGAGTAGAATATACGTTAATTCTTTATCTACGACACTAATAGCTACACCGGGCGGTTCTCTAAATGGTTTTATTTAAATAAACAACAATTTCAGGGCTCTATATTATCGTCCCTCTTACGTCACTCCCTTCCCCAGCGTCGCTCTGTTGCCAACCTCTTCATTCCGAAAATCCCTGCTCTTGTCGCCAACAATACTTTTAGGTTAAGATAGTAAAAAGGTTTTCTAAATTCACCGTAAAATTTTATCAGTGATAAATGTTTTGCAACAATTATCACTCACCGTTAGTCAACGTTTTTCGTCCAGGGAACTTAACACGCCACTACACTCAACTGTTGCGTCTCCCGAGCACGCCCATTATCTGTGTGTATAATACTCCTGAAAACAAACAAAAAAAGTACCTCTGAACATAGATCCGAAAATTAACACTTTTTGAGCATAGAGTTAATTTTGTATTTCAATCAGTATGCAACGTAACTCTACCGTTAATCGACGTTATTTGTCCTTTGCTATTGTTTATGGTATCATTAGCAAGTATCATTTGTTTTGATATCCGTTCTCTAGATATTTATGCCAACAATATTTTTTCTTGTTAATTTTAGAAATAAACGGATGTTTTTAAAAATTTCAAACTGACACCGTAGCAAATTACTGATACAAAGAATACAGAACACCCGGCCTTTTCTTAGGCACCTCTAGATTAAAACAATAAATGATTATAACATAAATACTAGCATTAAAATGGCGTATGTATATATCACTTACTTTTAACGCAAAATAGTTTATGAAAATGGTACGTTGTTGAATACTTATTCCTAATAATGTCTATAATGATCAAATATTGAAAAATACAGTGTGTGTAATAAACAATTTATTGCGTTTTTATTGCATGTTTTTCCCTAAACTTAATGACGTATTGTCAAATACAAGGCAATTGTTTTAAATTTTTGCTCAGACACACCGATGAGATAAATTTACTTTGCCAATCGGGCCATACGTTCACTTCAACAAAGAGCAGCGGTCCTAAATTGGACCCCTGTGTTACTCCAGACGTAACAAGACCCTCATGCGATCGGAATCCATTATAATGCACATAACATATTCTGTGTTCCAAATAGGGTTTAATTAAATGTAATAGTTTTGGCGCCATGCCAAAAGAGCTCAGTTTGTAGCGAAGAATTTTATGCTCAATAGTGCCAAAGGCCGCGAAAAATCCATATATACGACGTCAACCTGATTAAACAATAAGTAAAACCCAAAAGAACTAATAACAACTAAAGTAAGAGGAATATAAATTTAAAAAACTCTATCTAGACTTCTAGATTTTTACACTCAGAGCCCCCTATTAGAAAAAGCTTTGCACTTAGAGCCCTCTATTGGTCGAGTAACCAAGTGTTTGTAAATATCTAAAAAAATTACTGTGTGATCACCAACTTAACGACGTTTAAAATTTCCCGCCTCTACCGAGTAAAATTTTCAGATTAGAGAAAATTTGAATTTTAAACAGTATTTTATAAAATTAAGTTACATCTCTAAAGAAATATGCAGATTATCCTTAATAACACGTTTGAAGTAAATTTATACTGTTAAAAGAATTATGAGTAATAAAGACCATAGAATTCGAAAGAAAATAGATAACTTTTGCCGACACTGTTACCAACACAATATTGGTTCGATGTTCATCAACTTGAGAACCTACATTTATATCTTACACTATAAAATTAATAAATTTAATTAAAAATAAAAAATATGTTAATTTTGATTTCTCATTCCCTTTATGCAAAGTATTTTTTATCTAAGAACGAAAATATTTCTGCCTAAAACAGTTTGGACACGTATTTCAAGTCATTTTTTTTTGTGAAGAGTTTTTTTGGCATGCCAGGAATTAGTATCAGTATATTGGCCATACTGTCTGTAATGTTTCTGCAATATAAGAATAAGAGGTTATGCAGGTTATGGTTATTGTCTGGTTATTGTTCAAGTGCCTATCTGAATATAAAGTATAGTAATATTGCTTATCTACAGTACAGCACATTTATTATATATAAATGATATATCGTTATCATAGAAAATGATTAGAAAAGAAACAAGCAATCTGTTAGCAGATAGTATTTCTAAAATCTTAAATGTAGCCCCTGCTTCAATTGATCCAGAATGTAGTGATGATTGTACACCGAAAATAACTGAGGGAAGTGTGCAAGATGAAGAAGAGCAAATAGAATTAAGTAAACCCCGAAAACAATACCTGGATCTGCAAGATGAAATAGGTAGTAGATATGCTGGAAAGAAGGGTTCTCGTAAATCCTTAGGTGAAAGTGATGAAGAATGGATAGAAAGTGACAGTAAGTTTAGTAATAAACCTTTATTAAATCTGCAGATAAATTATCTTCTCGTATTTTAGATATACAATCGGAGAAATGCGATTCACCCAGTAGTAGCTTTTCTGATTCTGAAGGTAATGAAAGAAATGTAAACATGTTTGGTCAATCTATTATAGAAAGTCCTGTAGTTGAATAATTGATATACAATATACTAGGATGACTTATTGTTATTGCTAATGTATAAGGGATGTCCGGACATTCCCCGTACATTTTCTAATGAAATTTTTCAATGAAAATTTGTAGGCGATAGCTTGTAGCATGTTTGTCGCCATTCTTACTACATGTAGTGGATATTGTATATATTATGTACACTGATTAAATGTTTCAATTAAGTAACCATGCTCAAAGCATTAAACATAATAAACTGTTTTTAATCTCTATTTTTAGAAAACGAATCACTCACACATGATGTTGAGGATGAGGAAGAAGATGATGAGGATGCGGAAGAAGATGATGAGGATGAGGAAGAAGATGATGAGGACGAGGAAGAAGATGATGAGGACGAGGAAGAAGATGATGAGGATTCGGAAAATAATACCAATGATAATCTCAACTCAAATATTTTAGATGACCCTAGCATTAAGCAAATGAATCAACTGGACGCAAACACACAACTACAGAAGGCAACATGTGTTCGTAATCAACTTAATATATGGGATGATCTATTGGAAGTTCGTATACAGCTGCAAAAATGTCTAATTTCAGCAAATAAAATGCCCCAGAATAATGTTTTTGGAGAAATTATGCAACAGTCACCACAAGAGCTTCAAAAAGAATCTACTGAAACCCAGAAAAACATTGAAAATGTATTAAGTAAATTATTAAATTTACAACTACTTCTGCGAAACAACTATCCTGAAACAAATAAACTTGATAAAACGAAAGAAATTGAAACCGAACAACCTATTTCAAATGAAGTAGATAGGAATATTAAGAAACGCGCGAGAGTCCAAGAAAATCCTGAAATTCCCACTAGCAATGAGAGTAATCAAGTAAATAGGGAAAATGGGGAAATCCCGTGTAAAAAATTGAAATTATCGAACTATGAAACGCAAATTGCAAGAAACTTCAGTACTTATATGTCATATAGAAATTCTGTTATTCAAAAATGGGATGACAAAACCCGTTTGGCATTTGTTAGGAATAACAACAATTCGACACATACAGTGGTTGATCAAATCAAACATTTATTAAATGATAAACAGAAAATGATTAAGAGAACACAGACAAAACGTTCAAATTATGGTGTTATTGGTAAGAAGTTGAGCAGTGATGGAGTGGATGATAAAAATAATATCGACACTGATCCAGAAATTTTAGACGATAACGATTTCTACCATCAAATGCTAAAAGAATTCATAGAAACAAAATCCGTTGATGTTACAGATCCCATTAAATTAGGTAAACAGTGGGTCTGCTTACAAAATATGAGAAATGAAATGAAGCGAAAAATTGACACTAAAGCGACAAAAGGACGAAAAATAAGATATACAGTTCATAGTAAACTTGTTAATTTTATGGCTCCTATTGATTATAATCTTTCCACCGCAGAATCACACAGGGAACTTTATAATTCTTTATTTGGTAAAGGTCAAAACAGTAACAAATCCTGTAAATAACCTAATTGCAATAATGTAATATACAAATATATTTCACTTATATTCAAATATCTGTGTTTTTGTTAATAGATTTTATTACTCAGGATACCGAGATACATATTTCCTATTGTTTAAGTTTTTCCTCAATTCGTTACTCTCGCAACCATCTGAAATGTTCCTGTCATCGCAACAGCAAGCTATTCCTATTATGTACTGTACTGCGATGTAAATGCTATGTAAACGGTTTCCATACTGTATTATCAACGAATGGTATTCCTCATCGGATTCTATGATGGTAACTTGGGTTAAGTTAACTGCACTGGCGTCTCATTACTCCGTCGTACACTAATAAGGCGTTAGTAGCCCGAAACAGCTGTCTGCGCGTGAGGAAGTCCATTGTCACACAAGCAGATGTGTAGCGTGATCCCAAAAGTGTATTTATATATTTTTAGATATATTTATATACTTTGAACTTGGACGTACGTACCGGATATTGGCAGAAATCGGTTTTCGATTTACTCATAAAGCGTTTACGAAAATTGCGCCAGTAAACTGTTATCGCATACATGGCTGACGCGGGAGCCGAGGAAAAAAAGATAAAAGCCGGTGATGTTGAGAAATCCTTCTACTTGTTAAGCCCATCATTTTAAGAAACAGACACACTTGTACGTGCTCCGAAGTGTAGGAGAAAATTTAAGTGAATGTATTGTTAGGAAATCAGTAAATTTTACTATGGGCATTACCATGTAACTTTGGAAGTCTTTGGAGACTGAGTTACAAGTTTTCTGGATATACTTCTGTAATCGGAGGCCGATATTGAAACACGAGTTGACCAATCCAGCCACCTACCTTCACCGTTTGGAATCAAATATAGACTTGACCGTTAGTGACTAATTTAACCTCTTTTATTTAGATAACGTTACGAAATTTTGTTTTAACTAGTTTTGCCTTAGTAAATTCAATTTCCGTTAACATTTTTGTTGGTTTCGTGTAATATATCTTGATGGCGATTTTAAATAGTGATTTCGAAAAATTTTTGAAAATCCACGTAAGCCAGACGACTCACTTTTACGCCAGAGTTCATGGCACGTCAATTGTAATGTCATTATTTCTATTTTAACCATACAATTTATTTATTGTATTCAGCTTCCGTTACGCAATCGCTAAATTTTAACGCTACCGTCGAATTATATGATCCGTGCAGGTGTAAATGTCACAATACTAACAAAGTGACCAATAAAATAGTAGAACTTGTGTATGATCTATATGATAAAAGAAATATTCGATATTCTAGTTAAACCATATTGTATTTTAACCTCGCGCTTATACGGAGAGAGCAAAAATGATTGTCAACCCTGAAGTTTGCTGCAACATTGTCTTACCTGTTATATAAATATATTTATCTACGACTATTAAATAATATGTTCATTAAATACGTAACTATACATACATAACCTGCTTATAAAACACTACCATACACAACCATCGATCAAACGGATCGATTGATGATTGTTTGTGTTTACTTATGCATATTTTACCGTCATACGTTCGGCATATTGTTGGAGATACCTAACGTGTCTCGAGCCGGCGCATTTGTAAATTGACCCTGACGAATTTCGGACAATATACATACATAATTGTTATTTTACTATCAACCGTGACCTTTTATTTTCGTAGAATTACCTCCTAACAACTAGTTCTTGTCCGCCCTTATGGACCAGAGTCCACTACTGTAAGAGAGCAGGTGGCGCCACCCTTCCACCGTACCGTTTAGATGAAGTACCCACAACCATCTCCCCGCGAAGCTAGTCGTTAGCCAACCTGGACAGAAACTTGGAAATACCACCCATGATACTATTACAATCATGATACCACCATAATTCTCACGGCGAAATTCCCTAACGAGCAAATTGGTGCCGTATGTTTTTTTGTTTCTTTAAATAATTAGCATTTTTTGAAATGAAAACCTTGCAGTATACGGTAGCAAGACCTATATAATATAATATATATATAATATTTGCATAGTACGAAGTGCTATAATTATTTTTCTCATTTATTCACTTAACAATTAGAAATTCATATTCCACTTTCTATGTATTACCGCGGTTTGGTAATATATTAAATTAAAAAGTCACTTTTATTTATTTTTTATTGTATGGCGTATTTATTATTTATAAATATATCAAAACGTAATTTCGATTTACTACTAACGCCGTAGTGATGTTCCTATCTTCGACTTAAATAAATGTTTAGTTTTTAGAGTACGTTTTGCGTTGTTTGTTGTTAACACATTTTTCATTACTTCAATTGCATTACTAGCTGTATGGTCGGCTTCCGTGAATGGCAAATTTGAATGTGTAGAATTCACTAAAAACTTTGTAGAACAACTTTTGGGAAATACAGCTGTCTGAAGTAAAGCATTTAGTTGTTTCCTCTTTCGATCAGCAGTAGTTTTACGTAGATGCATTTCAGTTGTATCACGTTTAGAACACATGCTATATTAATGTTAAGAAATTATATGTCAATGATTTTCTCTATTCTCTTAAATGTGGATACGTAAAACAGCAAAAATTTTATACGGACAGTTAAGAGGAAGAAAATAGTCATAAATCGGATTACTCCTATGGTTTTTATCTAAAAATACTGTCCGGATAAAATCACCACTGCTACAGATGCGTTTTAATAAATGTGTATTGTTGAAGTTGTTTAAAGGATACTCATCCTCAATAATTATATCCATTTCTTCTGCGGCTTTCTGTATCCAACCAACATCTGAATTAATTTTTCTAACGTTCAGTTCCAACTTGTCGAGCTCCCTAGCTAAATTGACCCTTTCCTTGAGGGTAGCCAATATGTCTTGTTCTACAGGAAACAAAGGAAAGTCGTCCGCTAACGTATTAAAACAAAAGTAACACATATTAGTTCTCATTATATTGAAATTAAAAAACTCGCAAACAAAAGAAAATGTATCTAGTAGTTAATAAATAATTCTTTGAGTTTATACTTTTGGACAGTGATTTTTTACGGATTACGTTTCGTAACGGCTTGTAAATGAGTTTTTCTAAATATACTTCGCGTGTTAAAAATTTGAAAAAACAAAGAGAAATTCACAAAATATAAGAGATTATTAAATTTTGAATATATATATGTATAATGTAAACATACTTCTTTGTAGCGTTCTGCAAAGGCGTAAATATTGTTGAAGCTCGTTTGGTTCCATTAATAACACAGTAATTCCCTCCTTAGATATTCTCGCTGTTCTACCTGATCTATGCACGTAGCTCTCACTGGTTCGCGGTATCTGATAATGTAGAACATGCTGAATGCACGATATATCAAGACCTCGCGCAGCTACATCTGTCGCGATTAATACCGAATTTTCATTTTCCTTGAACCTGCAAATACAAGAGCTGATAATGTCATTGTCCCTCTAATGGACCTAAATTTTTAAAAATTACGAAACAAAAATAACAGAAGCCAACAGAAACCAAGGGGACATACAAACGGTAGAAGAAAATGACGAAATAGTAGAATATGATGAGAAAGAAGCAATAAATTAGAAGTAGAGGAGGTAATTAAAACACTGAAATTAGGTAAAGCGTGTGCCGATTTGTTGATGTGTTTTTTATGCAAACTTAAATGTCATATATTTTGTTCTGAATTATCCTACATGTACCGAACTTGTATTTACTGATTTTGACGAATTTCCCGTAATATATATACTCTGTTTATTTAATCGTGCCCTTGGCCTTTATTTCGTCAAACGTGCTTACTCCCCCAATATGCGGTCTTTTCCGTGCTTACGAGCAAAGTCCAGTGCTAATGTAAAGCTCGGTGGCGCCACCTCTTAGATCGTAGTAACTGAATTTGAATACTTGGGTTCAGTAATAACAGGGGACGGAAGAATAGAAACGGACATAGCACATAGAATACAGAAGACAAAAAATATCTATTATGCAATTAACAAAACAATGTTAGTCAAAACAGAAATTGATAAAGTAAAATAAAGGTATAAAATACAATAGCGAGACCGACATTAACGCATGCAAGTGAGTGATATGATAGAATACCAAATGAAAGAAAAAGGGATTCATTGAAACAAGAGGGAATAGTGGAATTTATGGAGATGAAACAGCTACGATGGTTCGGCCATTTAATAAGAAAGGAACAAGACACATTATTAAGGAAGATAACGGAATCAGGAGGAGAGCAGGGAAGAAAAACGGGACGACCCAGAAAAAAGTGGATGCAAAAGATTGAAGAAATGGGTACGAGTAGAGGCAAATCAACGATAGAGATGAAGAGGCTCGCGAAGAATCGTGAAATATGGAAAAATTGGACCTCCAATCCGACACCCTAAGGGGAAAGGGGATAAGAGAATAATAATAATAATAACAGACACTTACTTATCTAGATGTTTGAGTCTTTGTCGTTGTTGTAAGCAAGAATGTAATGGAAATGCGTTACATTTTAACAAAGATAAGATCTTCGCAAGTCTTCGAACGCAACCGATGGAATTACAGAAAATTAATGTTCTGCCTGGATGTTTAGTTATAAAATAATACACGTAATAATCTTTCTCTTTAATATCACATGCTATCTTACATTCCGTCAATGTCGAAGGTGTACCTAAAAGTAAAATCCATTGTAATAGGCCCCCAAAACAATTTCAAACAACTGTCTTACCTTTTTTCTCTGTAATATCTACCACTTTTGGATTCGTTATATTTAAGGTTTCCATTATTTTTTGCAATTTTTGCGCAACTGTCACACCAGCAATTTTACGATTGAATTTAAGTTTCTTCTTCATTAAAACATGTTTAGGTAGTTCGTGGATAAGTGTTAAAGTAGCTGAAAAAACGAAAGTCTGTCGTTTTGGTATCTCTGGATCGCTGACGTTTATCTTCTCTAAAATTTTAACTAATTCTTGGAAGTGTCCTTTTTCTAGCATTCGATCAGTTTCATCAATCGCTAGAAATCTAAAAAAATGTACATGTAACCATAATTAAGTCTTAACAATAAACACTAATAAGACTGCTAAATGAAGGAGAAATTTTTTAAATAATAATATTTATTGCCCAACAGGCCAAAGCCCAATAACAGGACGAGAAAAGTAACTAAAACTAAAAAGCATGAGCACACGTTGAAAGTATAAATTTAACCTAAATTAACATACAGCTGGCCAGTTCTAAACTTTAAAGCCGTCTATAAGTAATGCATTTCATCAAGCAGCGATGTCATCGCGGATCACGAATGACCGACGCAATCTCCCGAATGCAGTCGTGCTGCGCTGGTGGGGTGCATAGAATACTAGGAGTTGTCGTTGTAGCAGTTCGCTTAGTATGCTCGTAACGGCGGTGATTCGCGCATAGCATTTATGTTGACGTTACTCAAGGGTCTTTTACTTTGAGAGTTTTCTTTTTCGGAATTTATAAATTTAATTTACAACATTATTTTTTCTTTATTTACATTATTATTTTTGAAATATATTAAATTAAATACAGTATTTTGGTTTCTTTGTCAACATTTTATAATATAATGATTTTTACTACCGAGGAAAGGGTCCAGATAATTAAACGGTATTACTCTCGGTCACTCGTCCCCCAAATCCCACGCGAGCGCTCTCTGGCGGACGGAGAGCGCTGGAGGCGCTATCCACGCAGCTTGTTTCATTGGGTGTTCACGAGCTGTGTTAGAGAGAGAAATAGTAGTGGGAGTGAGATGGGGGAGATGTGGAAGACGCGCGCACGTGGTGTTTACGTACCACATCCTAACATAAACAATCGCCGCGATAATATTAAAAAATTTCCGCAGTTCTTGGAATTAAAGTGTCTAACCAAGTTGTAACATGAAATTATAGGGAGGTCAATTTCATTTCTGCATTTTTATAATGCCACCGGCATTTATAATGTAAATAATTTTATCTCCACATTAAAACGGACATATTGCTAACATAAACTATCGCCGCGATAATATAAACAAATTTCCGTAGTTCTTGGAATCAAAGTGTCTAACCAAGTTGTAACATGAAATTATAGCGAAGTCAATTTCATTTCTGCATTTTTATAATGCCACCTGCATTTATAATGTAAACAATTTAATTTCAACATTAAAACGGACATATTGCTAATGTAAACAATTTTTATCTGTTGCGGAAAATTAAAAACAGATGCGTTTCTTGTTTTAAAGCAATTTCTAACACGAATTTATATCGGTAGGCATACTCATTATTAGTAAATCATTATTATTACATTTTCTTAGGAGAAAACCCTATTTCGCCTGCATATACTGCACTATATTCTCACGCTCATATTGATGACATAAGCAATTAATATGTGTAAATAAAATACGTATTCTGGTACTTAGTGGTTTATTAAAAATCCCCCTAATAAATTATTAGAGTAAAAAGAAATAAGCACTCAATAATAAAACAAAGCAGTATAGGAAATAGAATAGGAACTTCGTAAAAACTAACCTTATCCGGTTTAATTGTGCTAAGTGTTGATTACCGTCTTCCATGAGCTCCCACAACCTTCCTGGAGTACACACGACAATTTCTGGTCCTTTATTCAGTATTCGCAGTTGTTTTTCTATAGCCATGCCACCAATCACAACAGCAGTTGATATATCTATGACGCAAATAATGTTACTGGATAAGCAGCTTCTTTATGTACAGGTAATTTTCATTACTAAATGCCGCGACATCTTGTGGCAACTGCATAAAGCTTGTCGTTGATTTAAATTGTAAATGCGCGCTCTGATTGGCTCCTTGAACTTAATAAGATTTAAAAGTGTTCGCCCACTCATACAAGGTAGTAGAAATTAAATTAAAAGGTACATTGCATGATTGATTTTAAATTAATAATTATACATTTCTTTATCAATTTTGTATAATTAAATCGAAGCAAACCGCAATTTTTATGAAAATGTCAAACCTGTATATTTCGCCAATTGATCCAAGTGTTCTTTCACTTGAAGTGCTAATTCCCTGGTGGGAGTTAAAATTAGGGCATATAGTGGTTTCCTATGTACGTCTCCTAGATTCTCTTTGATTACGTTGTTGGTATCTTAAGAAATGCAATTTATCAAAAATTTCAAAAACTACAAAGCTCCGATACGACAACTTACCGCTATTATTACATTGGAGATCATTATTATAAACAGGATTCTTGTCCGGTACATTTGAAGATTGTGCAGTTTCCTTAAATCTTAATATTCCGTATAGTATCGGTAAGCAAAATGCCAGAGTTTTTCCACTGCCAGTTTCAGCTGCTCCAAGAATATCCCGTTTTCCTACAAATATCGTTACCTCGCTCAACACACTAACACAACTCTAAAAATTATATTTTATGCATTTATGACAATACTATTGATTATCGTATCGAGAGTATCGACTCTCTCTCTCTCAAATAGTTAGCCGGCCATACATGTAAGGGATTTCTTTTGAAAAATAACGCCCCCCGGTTCTATCCGTGGTAGTTCGGATATTTGGAGATCCCTATATGGAAATATCTCATCGGCCATTCTTGATCCATTAGAGGATGTAACTGTTAGTTAATGAGAAAATCTTTTGGATTTCGACGGATTTCGTGTGATTTGCTATTTTATAGCTGAGTAAAATATCCGGCGTCAGGTCTGCCACGAAAGTGTAAAAATGTGCAGTGTTCTCTTACACACATTTTTAAGATTTTGAATATTGTTTTTACACCTTTTATAGTAATGTTTTCAAAATGTTTACTTTTTTAAAATGTTTATAAATTCTCAAACATTTTCCGTTTTACATTCTTATTTATATATAGGTCTTGCAATAAAACAGCCGCCTTTTGACAGTGATAATGTTAAAATCATACCAACACAACTTCACATTTACCAAATGCATAGTAATGTCAAATCTAGTGATATTTCGTCCACATGGGATTTCTTCCCTTAAAGCGTTGCCACTTGCATAGTTAAGGTAAGTTGTCAATGCGCTAACTTGACATTTGTCATTTTGAAGTTCTATTTAGTATTGATAGTTTTCTTTCTTTAACCATAACCTGTCTATATATCTGTCAAATCATATGATATACTTTATAATGTGTAGCAACCATGTCAGGAAAAGACAAAATGTCAAAAGTCAGTTGTTTAATTGCAAGAATTATATATACTTTTCACATACCCAATATTGCTGCAGGTAGAGTAAGTGATTGGATGGCAGTGGGTTCTGTAAATTTTAAATTATCCAATGCCCTTAATAAAGAATGCTGTAATGGCAAATTTATCCACAATCCAACATTTTCTAATTGTATTTCATTTTCTATATTTTGCCTAGGTGAAATACTTTCACTAACTGTCGACCCTTGTTTGGAAGGACTTAAATCGAATACTTTTGAACGTTTTTCTTCAAAATCCCCAAGATTTTTATTATCCTGTTTCAATTTACGTTTACGTTTCCTTTTCTTTGGAATCGGACTCTTTAAGGCCTGAAAGAATAAAACTGTACTTCATACACATACACGTTTTGGCACTTACATTGTGTGTTAAACCTGTAAAAAAGCTCTCATCATAATTTGTACATTCTTCAATGCCCACAAGGCCTTCCAACAAATTAGTAGTAACATTATTAATATTTAATGTCTTCCAAACAGCCATTTTTCCGTCACAGAAATCTAACCTAACTTTCGCATATAATCACACGCTTATCGCTGTCAAATGTCGGCTGTTTCGTTCCAAGAGTATACGTAGCTAACTTCAAACTTATCAAAAAAGCTTGGGAGATTGAGTATGCAGTATTTGACAATTTAATTAACTGTATTTATTAAATTATACAAAAACTATTATGTTTAGACATTATTATTGATTTATTTTACAACAATGGATATACATGATGATATGAATTTGTAAGTAACTACAAAAGAATAAATTTTGTTTTTCCAATATCTTTTTTGTTTTTCAGATATGTAACTGCAGAAAAGTTTTACATCGAACCAAAGCTCGGTAAAGAAATTATTGTAATTGACAGAATTTCAGAACGTGCACATATAGAACCCACAGATAAGCAAATTCCAACAACCATTAAGTTCCAAGAATTCTGTGGATTATTAGGAAGCATTAATTTGTTAGCGGGTCGGTATCTCCTGGTTGCAACTCAAAGAGAACTAGTGGGTTTTATCGCGGGGCATTCTATTTGGAAATTGGCCGGTTCAAAATTAATTCCATATTTCAAGAGTACAATTCACATTAATAATTCACAACTAGCGGATAATGCAGTATACGTAAATATGATCGAAAGCGTGTTAGCTACTCCGTATTTTTATTTTAGTTATAGTTACGATTTGACACATACTATGCAGAGATTACATAGTGCCGGCCCCGCATTTCAAAATCAGTCGATTTTAGCACGCGCAGATCCGAGATTCGTATGGAATTCTCATTTATTGAAAGGCTTTAGTGGTTTTGAATTTAAAAATTTTGCTCTTCCAGTATTGCTCGGCTTTATATCGATAAATCAATGTATGATAAATGGTTATAATTTTACTTGGTCGTTGATTTCGCGAAGAAATATTTATAGATCGGGAACTCGGTTGTTTAGACGTGGTATAGATAAAGACGGAAACGTGGCAAATTTTGTCGAGACCGAGCAAATAGTCGAGTATCAAGCAGATCGATCTAGTTTTGTACAGATACGGGGGTCTATACCTTTATATTGGATGCAACTTCCTGATTTGAGATATAAGCCACCACCAAAAGTAACGGAAGCTGATACGGAAGAACATAAAGCAGCATGTTCTCGTCATTTAGAAAATACAATGTTATTATACGGTAGACAAATCTTGGTAAACTTAGTTGATCATAAAGGTGCTGAAGGACAATTAGGACATATCTTTGAAGAAGTGATTCATTCCATCGGATTATCATCTATTAGATACGAAGCATTCGATTTTCACTCCGAATGTCGTCATATGCGTTGGGATCGTCTATCGATTTTGATAGACAGACTTTCATTCGAACAAGATGAAATGAGTTTTTTTCTATTAACGAGAGACGGTTCACTAATATCACTTCAAGACGGTGTTTTCAGAACTAATTGCATAGATTGTTTAGATAGAACAAACGTCGTGCAAAGCATGTTAGCTCATCGAGCCCTAACTGGCATATTGAGAAAATTGATGATTTTAAGATCAAATGAAGATATAGTAGAACATAATAATTTTGAACGTTTGTTTAAGAGTGTTTGGGCAGACAATGCAGATTTACTGAGTATTCAGTACTCGGGTACTGGAGCATTGAAAACTGATTACACCAGAACTGGTAAAAGAACTCGGTTGGGTTTGTTAAAGGATGGCGTGAACTCTTTGACTAGATATTATAAAAATAATTTTACGGATGGCTTTAGGCAGGACGCTTTAGATCTATTCCATGGATTGGCGGATTTGAGGTCACCATTAAGTGTTGACCGAGGTTGGCGTTATGTAACATTCCCCACCGTGCTGCTTGTTGCAATTGCTATGTTTGTTACATGTGCAATTATACCACCGGAGTATTCAACAGAGTCTTTACTTTTCTTACTATTTTGGGGAGCGATGGTTGCTGCAACTTCAACTACTATTTTACGGTATGGCCATGAATTTGTAGACAGGCCCAGATTAGTATATACATAGTCTTATTAACTTTGATAGAAGGTAATTGGCATTTGTTAAGTTTGTCGGGATAATATGTATATAAATATTTTATGCATAATTTTATATTCTACAGCCTTTATATTTTGTTTCCCATTGTATTATTTTAGTTTTTATAAGTGAAAACATACAGCTGTATTCTACTAAATTTGCTTTATTTAATCGTGTACATGTAATGGTTTGAAATTTAAGTATTCGAATAAAAACTACTTTATATTCACATGGTAATTTATCTATACACGTATGCTCAGCTCTCGCCGAGGTGCGAGATGTATCCCCGGCGGTCAGCCTCGCTCCACGGAAAGCCGTAGCACGCAGAACGACTATCTGAATCGTTTTGTTATCACTCTGCGCACGCAAAGTTGTAAAAAGTGATGGTCGATTTCGGGTACACTATGTTAGTTTATACAACCAAAGAGACGGTATAAATCATAGCATGGTATTTTGCTGGAAATTCCTACCAAAGCACGGTCGATGTATTTGTCGTAGAGTACGTGGATCGTCCTATTCCTTCGCATTCGGCGACTGAAAGGATCGTCAAAGCGTTTAGGAAATTTGGTTGTGTGGTCGGCAAATAGACGAACAGCCTCAAATCCCTCTAGAGAGAGAGAGAAGTGAGGGTGGAGGAAATAAATTATAGTAGATCCTTTAAAACATACTAGCCAGAGATAATTAATAATAGTGGCGTAAGTGCATTGGCCATAGATCTGCTCTGGCGGCGCGTTAACGTATAACTGGTTGCCTACTATGTCGCTTAACGTTACCTATAGGGAATACAAAAAGCAGGGTATGTGATAGTGAGTGTGTGGGGCAAGCGCGGCTGGTGGTGACGTTTTGGAAAGCAGTTGCTAAGATAGTTTTAATCGACCTTCCTCAATTTATCTGGACTGCGCGGGCAGCCTGTGGGGATCAGGTAAAACAGTTGTCATGCCTGCTTAGCAAACACAGATGACAACCACAGTAGATAAAATTCCCTAAAAACTGTGAACCGGTGTTAGATAGAGACGTTGTTTCACAGACAAAGACACATACCCCACAGTGGCGAGTGGAGCATATTTGCTATCTCTTGGTAACTACGATAACGTGCCCTTCTCTTATTTTTGTGCAAAAGGTCGATTAGTGCGACGTCGGGGTGTCACCGAAGATATACGAAGTCGCACGAAGCACGACTATCGCTGTTACTGCCCGCCCAAAACATCATTACCAGCCGCCGCTGGTGCGGTGTGTCTGTGACTCTGTGATTATCATAATTTATTAGTCATCAACACGTTATCAAAAACCATATTTTGACGTTATGTGGTTGGATGATTTGCATGTATTTGTCAATTTGTTCGGTTTCTGTTGATAAGGTCAGGTTATTCACCCATTCTTTGTTTTATTACCAAAATTGACTATATAATTTAACATAGTTATAAAGCAAACTTATTATCAATTTCTAAGTACCAGGTTTTATAATTATTTGTATTGATTTAATTTCAATAGTTGCCATAACCTGTACATTTCAGCTATAAAAATGACTGGTGACATTGATAAAACACATTATATACTACCATTGGATCAACCAATTGTTTATTTAGATGCAGAAACTGCATTTCGTGCTTTAAGTGATAAAGAAAAAATGTATGCTTATTATTTAAGCAAGGCATCTTGGGTCGGTGGACTGATTACTTTGTTACAAACAAGTCCAGAATCTGGACAAGTATTTGTCTTGCTACATAAGTTCTATTCTGGAGATAATATACAAGAATTTAAAGAGAAAGCTCTTAATTCGGGATTTAGTGAGGATGAAGTTACAGCATTATTAGTATATTCGGCTGGTGTATTTTGTAATGCTGGAAATTATAAGGTAAGTTTTTATAAAAAGTTTTGAGTTGGTTGTTGCGTAGATATTCCAAATTAAAGGTGGTACATATAAATCATTCTTAAACGTTTTTATTAATTTTCAATAGGGATTCGGAGATTCAAAATTTATTCCGGGCATCGAAGTTCATCGCTTGGAAGAGTTACTGCGATTGAGTCGAGTATGGAATGAAATACAACCCTTATGGGAACTATGTAAAAATGCTATTTATGATCTTAGTTTGGGAAAAACTTGCTTAGGATTTTCTCCTCACGGTTGTACTACGTACTTTTCTAAGAATTTTACATCAGTAGATAATGATAACGTGAAGAAATGGATGAAGAAAAAGCAACTAGAAGCATATAATACTCGCTGTTTTAAAACAGAAAAAGATGGAAAAGTATTTTATGAAATTAGATTAGCCGGCGTGAATTGTTGCGAAATAGAATCTGAAGAAACGGAGGGAGCGGTATATTCGTTAACATGTGGCGATTATTCCCCATTATTGAGACGACTTGTTGAATATCTGCAACAGGCCATACCGTATTGCAGCAACGAAACACAGAGCAATATGCTATCAGCGTACATTGAATCGTTTACTTCTGGATCTATACAAAAACACAAAGAAGGTTCACGATTCTGGATTCAGGATAAAGCTCCTACCATTGAGACTTACATAGGTTTTATTGAAACATATAGGGATCCAGCTGGTATTAGAGGAGAATTTGAAGGATTTGTGGCCTCTGTGAATAGACCAATGTCATCTAAATTCACCACTCTGGTAGAAAATGCCGAGAAATTCCTTCCACTTTTACCATGGTCGAGGGGATTCGAAAAGGATATTTTTCTCAGGCCAGATTTTACGTCCTTAGATGTACTTACTTTCTCTGGCAGTGGAATTCCTGCTGGAATTAATATACCGAATTGTAAGTACTTATTTATTTATTTATTTAGCATTTTCTATTTAGAAACTTATACATAATATCTTTAACATTTAATTATTAAATTTAAATTTTTAAATACATTAAGGCATTTAATTCTCTTAATTTCGCAAGGTAGATTGTTATACAGTGCGGACGTAAATTCATGCACCATTAAATAGATACGAGGGTTATCAGAAAGGTCAAGTACCTCTATCTTTATTGCGGATATGTTCGTAAAAAACACAGAAAATCGTAAAACTGTTTACATAGGCGTAAACATAATTAAAGTATCTTACAAATCAGGTTTATACGAACATACTTTCCATTTAAATTTTAAAAACAACTACGCCCTCTATCTTACGATTTAAGTCAAGTGCATCTCTCTCTCTCTCTCTCTATAATAATTTATCTCTAATTTCACCTCGTTTTTGTTTCGTTTCCCTATCTCATTCCTTTCAAAAGTTACGTCCGCTCTGTATATTATTACTATAGCGGATTTGAGTACCCTCATATGATCTTCACAGATTTTTAAAATAAACTTGTTTTAGATGACGATATTCGCCAAACGGAAGGATTTAAAAATGTCTCTTTAGGCAATGTAATACCAGCCAGCTATCAACAATCAATAATACCGTTTCTAAAAGATACAGACAAAGAATTATTACAAAAATATAGGGTTATGGCTTTTGAAGTTCAAGTTGGTCTGCATGAACTATTAGGTCACGGTTCAGGAAAACTTTTACAGAAGCAACCTGATGGAACGATAAATTACTCGTCTACATTGTTAGATCCACTAACAGGAAAACCTCCAGCCACTTGTTATGAAGTAGGGGATACTTACGATAGCTGTTTCGGATCCTTAAGTTCTGCTTATGAAGAATGTCGCGCAGAAGCCGTCGGATTATATTTGAGTTTGGAGCCCAAAGTCTTGTCTATATTTGGTCACAGTGGATCTGACGCAGATGATGTTATATATGTAAATTGGTTATCACTGGCGTGGGCAGGGGTTTGTTCTTTGGAGATGTGGGACCCCAATAGAGGTTGGCTCCAGGCCCATTCTCAGGTAATATTATTAATACAATAGCCTTATGAAAAAAGGTGATACAACCTTGTCATTCTCTAAGGACCTCTAGGCCTATCACGGGGATTATTATTATAGATAGAAATTAATTAAAAATTAAAAACAATATGGCAGCATGAGTTTTTTCCAATATTTTACATGGGGATTTCGGAAAACCAACGCAGATAGAGATACGATCAGATACAACAGTTTTACGAGCTAAATAGTGCTAGGTTTTCGTTTAAAAAAAAAGTTGGTAATTCTTTAAAGAAACAAAACAACAGAGAGAGGGGAGATGGTCATGGGTACTTCATCTAAACGGTACGGTATAAGGGTGGCGCCACCTGCTCTCTTATAGTACTGGACTCGGGTCCATAAGCGCGGAAAAGAACCAGTTGTTATGGGGGAAGTAAAGGGTAATTCAACGAAAATAAAAGATCAGGGGTGACAGTAAAATAATAGTGGGATATTGTCCGAAATTCATCGGTCAATTTACAAAAGCGTCGGCTTGAGACACATTAGGTATCTCCAACAATATGCCGAACATATAACGGTAAAATATGTATAAATAAACACAACAAATCGTCAATCGAGCTGTTTGATCGAAGGAGGATACGTCATATACAGAAGAGAACAGTAATACGTTAATGGATTTAGAGGTTATGTTGGTCCATGACCAGGTGAAATATGACTAATGAGCAAAGTAATACGCAATCTTGACACAAACAGACAAAACAAAATAAATAAATATGCGCTTAAGTAAAAGTACACACGTGGTTATATAAATAATTTAGGGAAACAAGGCCTGAGACCGCATGAAGATGTACAAAATATCACCGGCTTTTATCTTTTTTTTTTTCGACTTCCACGTTTTCAAGAGAAATCGAACTTCGACCAATCAACATTCGTATCTCGTCAATCGCGCGATCCAATAGATAGCCAATAAGGAATGAGTTCGGGGAAATGCCCATATACGGTATAAGCTGATTATGAATTTGCTGGAAGTGCGCCGTGCGGAGTGCGATCATCGAATTCATATGAATCGAAGGTACATATGCGGGTAAAACGTACTTGCTCTAATAAAAATTGAAAAGAGAAAGCGGGGAGACTAATATAACGAGTTTGGCGACATTTAAAACGTCCATTTGGTGGGTCCAATGGTAAAAGGCGGGGTGTATCGAAAATTTTGCTAATATTGATTGACATTCCATTAGAAAAGCAACAAATTCAGTTTTAAAAAGGTGTAACTTGTGCAGCGAATAATAACAGAGCCTCAGCCAATTAACGAAATAACAAAAATACAGTTTTTCCAGACATCTAGTTAGCTGTGCATTTTTTCCAAAAAAACAAAAAGCTCTTTCTATTGAGCTCGTATAACTGTAATTCTTTCCCTAGTTGATCGTATCTCTATCTGTGTTGGTTTTCGAAATCCCCATGTTAAACATTGAAAAAAAAACTCATCCTGTATATGTATACGTCGTATTGTTATTTTTCGAAAAGTTGCCTAATTACATCAATCTCATGTAACAACTGTCATAATAGTGAATTAAATCACATGTGCAATTGTGTCACATACTGACATTAACGTTTTTGAGGTTATGTTAATTCATTTCAGGCTCGATTTGCGCTGACTCGTGTACTAATACAAGCCGGTGTTGTTACTGTTACGCAACCAACGTCTCATGATTTATTGCTAACAATAGATCGTGCTAGTTTACATGGTGCCGGTAGGAATGCAATAGGAAATTTTCTACTTCAACTGCAGGTGTATAAGTCTACAGCGAATGTGACCTCGGCCCAAGAACTGTTTAATACGTTTTCTAATGTTGGGGATCAATGGCTCTCGTGGAGAGATATAGTTTTAGCTAATAAACGACCACGCAAAATGTTCACACAACCAAACATTGTGTTAAACAAGGATGTTCAATTAAAAGCATACGACGCATCTTCGGAAGGATTGCTACAGTCGTGGGTAGAGCGTTTCGACGAGTGTGAATCACTTTACGATGGACTGTTAACATTATCAAAAAAAGACGCGCATTTTTTTATATGAAATAAATATATTTTTATTATGTAATATAGTTACTGCGTTTTAACATAATTCATTACAATAAACAAATGTGTAATGCTTTTTTGAATTGTTGTGTTGAGTTTTTTTTTAACGCCTCTAGACAGATCGAATAGATCCATTGCTGTTATTGGTATAACCCAATCCATCAGTTCATTTAACAATGCCAAAATGCAAAAATTTTAATTATAATTTTTAATCTCACTGTGAATTTTAGGGCTGTTAGGGAAACTTTTTATTTTCAGAAATGATTAAAAGCCGAATTAAAAATACAATCACGGCATTATTCAATTAAATGAGAGATATAAATACGAGTCCTTATTAGTAGATGTATCGCAAATCCAAACATATCTAACTTTTAAATGTCGCGCCATATCTCGTAAGCCCAGTTCAGTCGTAGTTCCATGTTTAGCCACTGCCCCCGGGGGGCGCCCTAATGCTATCTCTGACGTCACGTGTTGTCACCGAAATGTGCAAAGCTGGCGTTTCTCTTTAGTAGTTGTTTTGTGAGGTAAATTAGTGCTAGTGCCACCTAGTGCATTTCCCTAAAGTAGTGTTTATGCCCGAAAAACGTGTTCCTGTTTTTGATAAGAATTATCAATTTCGAGAGGTCAATATACTCCCTGTAGGTGTTTTTGTATAGGGCCACAGATTTGAAATTTTGGGGTAGATGATATGTATACACTAATATACATAATTTTAAATACACCACGAAAGTTTAGGAAAGGATGGTTATTTGTAACATGAAAATATTTTTGTTTGAGAGGCAGTCTAAGAAAATTTTGTAATGAATACTTTGAATAAATGCCTATTACTAGTAATTCTAGATCTATTGTAAGTATATTTTTAAATCTTGGTAGGTACAATTTATTCCTTTTATTTGTAGGAGCCTAACCAGTCACTTTTGCCAAATAATAAAAGAAATGGTGAACCAAGAACATCTTCCGTGAAAGATAAAGGTTTGTTGACGATAGGTCCTGCATTACCTTCACAACCTAAAAAGAAGTTATACAAGAGGTCTCACAGCACATTAAATGCAAACATAAGAAAAAATGATAATATACCACCAATCGAGGCACTCACATTACAAATGCGATCCACTGGGATTTATATATCACGAGCACAGAAAGAAAAGGAAAAATATCTGGACAGAATAAATCTCGATAGACGAGGATTGAATGTATTTCCCATATTAGAAGATGAATCAAAATTGAGGTTGCTATCACTTCAACACAACTTAATCAACAATTTAGATGGATTGAAGGATCAGATGTTTCCATTCTTGGTGTTTCTTGATATATACGATAACCAATTGGAGAAAATAAGTGGTCTTGATAACTTAAATAATCTAAGGGTATTATTACTTGGTAAAAACAGGTAAATATGTAATATGTTAAGATTAATTTGTTGAAGATTCTCATTGCTAAATAGCATTATATCAATATTTTCTTAGCACGAAAAAAACTGTATATTACACATAATTTGCACATTACATTAGGTTTGTTCGGACCTACAGTTCCGAACGGTTCTCTGATTGATGAGCTTGCGCAATAAAATTTTCACTGTTCGAAC
>JARFOC010000704.1:0-27133 GCA_031763485.1 Osmoderma eremita | reverse complement strand
ACAATTAAACAAAAACACAATTTAGGATTACATTTTCTTTCGGGTCAAATAGACCCGAACAGTACAGCAGGGTTAAGCGAACTCCTGTGTTTCACATACGCATACGCAGATGTGCGCTCGGCGGAGCAGCATCGCTGGGAATTGGTACAGAGTCCAAGGATTTGGGAATGGTTGATGTAGTGCATTCGTACAAGAATTGGTAAAAGAAATGGGATTAAGTATAAAATACCAAAAGACTGAACTGTTTCTAGCGACTTTAGTCAGACGGTCCCCACAAAACAAGCACGTATGTTTTGATAACTGTTTCGACTTTTCCGTGCAATGAGAATATAGTTATCTATGGTATTTTGGTGCCTAAATATTGAACTACTGCCTAAAATTTGCTGGCGTATTCGTATTCGTTTACATATAATAATTATGCGAATACGAAAAACTAAATTTTGGTTGTAAGTAGTTTGGTATAGTGTATTAGGAACTATTTTACATAATTATATTTTTCGGTTCAAACACGCCAGCATGTTTACGCCCCTGTGCCTCTAACTGTATTGGAACTGACGTTACTGGGGTGCTACCATTATTTTCGCTCCGTCTCAAAGGAGAATCGAACATTCCCTCTACCTTAATTTTAAACAAGAATTCATCATATCATCTTACCAACTTCGATAAAATTCAGTTGCGGGCTTAGAAATACCCTCACACGCAACGTAGATGGCTGATGTAAATCCCGTCGTAATAAAATACATCAACCATCCCCTGAACATTCGAACCCCTAGCCGCAAATAAGAGTACGTTAACGACCTCTACAATCAATAACAGAAGTGCACTTACATAAATCCTGGCTCAGGTGCATTTTCCTGAAATAGAATGCCATGGACCATTCTGGTCATGGAGGTAATTGTGAAGAGTTTTGTTTTAAATTCCAATAAATTTAGCCGTTTCTTATTTAAAATTACAACAATTATTATAATAATAGTCTCCCTTAACAGGTCTAAAAGCCCTTAGGGAATGGCAGGGTGTGGTCTGTCGCTGTTAGTCTTTCGGTACTCTATGGGGGTATGTGAGGTAATTCTTTAAAATTTCAATAAATGTAGCCTTCTTTCATTTATAATGACAACAATTATTATAAGTATATAAATAATATTGTGGCAGACAAAAATGAAGTGGAAATTATATTTGATTATCCAATAGAATAGCCTGTTTCAATGAAATTCACTCTTAAAGAGTAGTGTCAATAGGGTTTTACATTATTGAGTTTTTTTTATTATATTATTATTTTTATTTTCTCGAGATGGATATATAAACATTTATGTATGTGAGAAAATCATCGGAGATCATAAAATTTGCTCATTGAAGGAATTAAAAAACTCTTGCTATATGGTTATAATTAAAAATAAATTGAATTACACTGAAAAAAAATGAATATGTGAATATAACCCCAAACTTCTCTATATTCAACGTATATAAATTCCTATTTAAACATTTTGGTTTAGGACGAATTTGTAATTTTGCCTAATACTTTGGAAAATTACAATTACAGAAAACTTGCATTTTTCAATTAAATACAATTACCATTTCAAATACCACAATTTCTAAATTTTACATAGGAAATGGCCATTATTTAGCAAATATTTTGAATAAAAAAAATTTAGATTTCACTTTAAAGAAAGACAATATCCTTTGAAAATAAAAAAAATAAAATGTAAGTATGCTTACGTTTATAATTTTCAGGCTATTTTCGGGTTACTGATTTCTCCCAATGAAAAAGTATTTTGTAAAACTGACCGTTGTCGCTACCCTTCGTGCGTTTTTTCGCTTGTCTGTAAATAACATCTCTTTAAGATAAGGTATAAGTTGTTTGTTTGTAATAAATTTAGAAAAAGTTTACGTTCTTGAATGATAGTTTTCATAATAAGTTTTTATATATTATACCGCGTTATACAGGATTGGGTTTTTGTTAATTTAAACATATATAATTGACCTCTTCAGAACAATGAGAAATATTTCAGACAAATGATGACATCTAAGAGTTTTTCTTTATCTTCAGAATGGCTGCACGAATTTCAGGAGAAGCAATTTTTGATTTATGGTGCACGAAGTCAAAGAATAAAAGGACCGCCGCAATTGTCGAATATATTCGACAACAACTAAAGCTGTCTTGGTTAGAACATGATGTTTTGGCAAGCATCAAGGTAATAGTTACAGGAGATCTTTGCCAAAAAGTTCATCAAAGCTGATAGGTCACACAAGGGAGAACCAAAAAAATTTTTTGAAGACAGTGAATTAACGCTGCGAAAAGTCGGTAAACGCGATTCAACTAGTATTGTAAAGGAACTTTTTATTGCTTCTCCAAATTGCTTTATATTTGCTTCTGCAAATATAAAGAAAGTGCATAAATCGGCATTAGAGGTACGAAAACAGCTGTCTGCGGATGGCATTGACCATAACTATTATGTCTGTTCGACTCAGATGCAATACCCAACCATTGAATATTTCAATTGATCTCACCTAACGTTCCAATTAAATTGATCTCTCGGCAATTACAACTCTCCCAACTGATCTCACACGCGTGCATTAATGAACTTATGCTTAAATACACATCGGTATCAATAAATTATTCATAGGGATGAGTATTTCGTGTTTAATCCTCCATCAATCAATCTGAAAGGGGAAGCTCGAAACATCTTCACTAATATTTCGACTCACAAAAGGAAATCATAAATTCATACTACAAATGTATATGTTTCGTATTAGCAATTGTGTGGGATATAGAGAGTGGAAGGTTGCGAGCTGGCTGTAGGAATACGTATACAGCTTGAGATAGACGTATGAGAGCTTAGCGTTAGTCGGTGGTAGGTTTCGTGCAAAAATAGAAACTTCTGTACTTCGCATACGCATGTGCACCGGGGAAGCCAGGTGGTTGGACCTGGATATACTTGTTAGTCGTGGCGTGGGTAGTCGCTTTTAGTTCGTCACTGCGCCAGATTCTCGCCGACGAGAATACACTGAGGTTGGTTGTGATTATATTCGCCTTGAGCATTAAAAGTGTTAATAGTGGACTACTATACTGTTGAAGATGAAGTACAAACAATAAAACTATATTATGTTGGCAATTCCGGACAAGTTACTTGTGAGTTATTTGCTGTTAAATATCGAAATAGGGATATTCCAAACATTGCACCAATGAAAAATACGGTTCAAGTGTTAGGGACTACGGGAACGGTTAATTTAAAAAAATAAAGTTATCAATAAATCTCTTTCTGGTGTATAACTTGCGGTACCGGTGAGTTGTTGCTAATAACAACTAATACGCAATATCGGGAAAATCCACACCGCATAAATTAATTTAATCAAATTCGGGGCATATGTTTCAAGAGCACGTCGGTTCCCATTATCAACCAATTCCCGAATGCCAACAACAATAACAACAATAAACTTCTAAACTATTTCTGTATTCTCTGTACTTGATACATGAGTACATACTTGTCTGTGTCTGTCTGTATTGTTATGCAATGTGTATCAAGAATGCAATCTGCATTCTGATAGCCACACAATATAACTGGCTGCCTGCTGTCACTAATGCATTGACAATTTCCTTTTTTACACATAGGAAAAATATAAGGAAAAAACAACCGGGTATCTATGTATATGAAATAATACGAAACATTCTAATCACGGTAGAAGGCGTAAAACAAAAATATAAAAATCACACTTTGTACTGTTTACACCTCGCCCCTAAAAAGTTTATAATCGATGTAAGAAACATACCTACATATCTCTTAAAGTATGTCCTTCTCGTGCCGACAACAACTTTGAAACAATTGTTGCCGAAGTATAAATATTTCAAATTATATATTTACATTTTGTTCAAAATGTCAATCTGAGGATAATCAAGTGACTGGTTTATAAGCATTTGAAAAAGTACACGCTGGCTATTACGTTCACACAAAGCGTCGCAAGATTGACATTGAGTGAAGACGGAATGTTGTTGATGTGGAATTAGAAGGAAAGCTTTTGTCATCATTACGTGCCACAGATTCACTAGCCGTATAAAATGTTTTGCAAGAATGAGAATTTCCAGAAACTATCCAAGCATTATATTTTGATACAACTGCCTCAACAGCTGTATCGCCATGATAAAGCATGGCGTCACTATATTTATGAATTTGTGATCCAGTTTAACAAATAATTATTATGAAAGAAAAATTAACGATTCTATGCAAGTTTAAAGGATATCATTAACATGAAATATAGACATGATTACAAAAAAGAAACTCCTCGAACTAACAGTAATTACAATCAATGGCGACCAGAAGAAGACAAGAATAAGGCCTTTTGGTATCGCACTTATCACCCTGGATGACTTTTGGGAATAATTTTTTTTTCTTGTTTCGAAATCAATAGAAGCTTTCTTCAAAAGATAAAAAATCACTTCTAGATATTTGCATTTGTTTTATTCATCGATTTTTATTTTTTTAAAGTTTGGTTTGGGTGGTTTCTAGCGTTAAAGCACTTATAAACGATCTATAGGTATATGAAAAGGAAGATCAGATAATTCCTCTATGAACCATTAAGAAAATTTGGGGGCATATGTGGTATTTAACAGAGGAAGTAGCAGCTGCAGCCGTTCGATAGTGGAACAATAACACAAGGTCGATGATAAAGGATGATGGCTACAGTTTCAGCTAGTTGTCGTTATAAAATAAAACAGCTGATGATACAACCAAAGGACTTAATTGACTTATTCTTTTAGTTATTGCTTTCCTATTAATTTTAACAATTTATTTTACATGATGTTGGTTCAATATGGTTAACTTACGAGGACAATTTGACGGCAGAGTGACTTTTCAAAAGTTGGTAACAATTACGATATGATGTGATATTGCTGACTTCAGCCAAGTTTTAGAAACCACCTGTGAAAATTTTGCCGAAATCTGTCAGGTATATGTTTTTATAATTACTCAAAAGGAACTATTACTATGGAGAACTATAATATGGAGAAAAAAGAATGGGTTGCTTAAATGTTATCCTTTACTTGGAGAAATCATTGAAGACATTGAATATTATGGTGAATCTGTTTCTTCCCGTGGAATGATTTGTAAGTGGTTCACTGTTTCAAAAGTGATCACATGAGTACAGATGATGGTGAAAGTCCGTGCCTTCATTTAAAGTAATTTCTCCGGAAATGGTTAATAAAGTCCATGCCATTCTAAAGAGCGATCGGCGAATAAAAGTGCGCGAGATAGCTAATGCTTAAACATCCCAACCGAACGGGTAAACAAAATTTTACATCAGCATTTATACATGAAGAAGCTAGCCGCAAGATGGGCCGGCCTTTGCTTACTGTTAACCAAACGCGAATTCGTATTACATGTTCAAGTTCAAACGAAATCCTAGAGATCTTTACCGTCACTATATATGAAGCCTGGATGCATCTCTATACTACAAAGACAAAGACAGTGCCTATTTTGAGAACTTTGCAAAAGATTACTTTTTAGATGCCATAAACAAATGAGAAAGTCGCTGGGCTAAGTGTCTAGAATTGAATAGCAATTATACCATTAACTTCTAGTTTTCAAAAATAAGTTATTTTGTTCAACTTTGTAGCCATGTCGGCACTAGAAAGAACCGAGCCATTGTGCTGTAATATTGGTAAATGTAAATTTTTGCGGGAGTGAGATTAACAATGTTCAAAAGTTGTAACTACATATTGTACATACCTAATAGTGTTGTTGATATCCGTTGTATACCAGCTCCTTACTAAAAATGTATTGATTTTTATTGTTTTTCTTTACCTGAAAACTTGGAAGGTGAGCGCGGAGGAATTATCCATGTACTTGGAATTAGTAGAATTCAATTCACTATAATCAGCTATTTTTATGCTTTTGACAAAGCATCTCGCTTATATCGCTTACCGGACGAAACATCTAAAGAATATTGCTGAGAATATGAATGTATGCTATGAAAATGCAAAGAATTACGTTGTAATACTAATCAAGACTTCGTCTAGAAATTAGCACCCATAAGCTTTTCATTCTGATTTTGTAGTCTACGTTAAATTGTTTCGTTAAAGGAGTCTGTCAGTCAGGAGTCAGTCTGAATGCACTTTTCAAATTTAGAGTACGCTTTGGGTTCATACAATGTGTAGGTAATGACGAATTTATCTTTGCTCAGGTTATTGATACGGGTTGTGCGCTGGCTCGTGTAGTGAGGGTAACTTCAGAATTTCAACGATTTCAATCTCTTTGTGTTTATTAAGATCGCGTTGCGATGCGGTGTTACTGTATTTCTATACGCCCACTGATAACTTTTGGAAAATTTGTCAGCAAAACCAATTGGAACGCTCAGAAGAGAGAAGGTATAGATGGCCATAGAAAGCAAGAATAATCGAATATGTATAATAATAACTAATAAATACAATTAATGAAAGGAGTAACGGGTATGAAATAGGTTTTCAAATACTTTTGGCTCTTGTTTGGAAACTAACGAAATACAAGTTACTATTGGTGGAATTTCTATGTATAATATTAAATTAGAGGATTCTGAATATAGTCAAGTAAATTGGATTATAAAGGCATAGGGTTGAAGTTTTCGCAGTACTGTGCGAGTGCTAATTGGATAAGTAAATTAATTTGTACGATACAAATACATATTATGTAGTTACACTATATATGTGTTTATGTATATATGCGCACGTGAAGCACCAGAAAGTCAATATTTTTTATTTGTCATGAAATACTTTTGTTTGTTTGTTGACCACTCGACGTCACGTGTTGCGTGTCGTGCGACGAAACACGAAAAGCTTTTTAAGCTTGCATATTCCACGCACGAATTACAATACGGCAACTGACGATTGACTGTTTTAATATTGGCTACAATACAGGTAAAGGAATATATTTAAACGAAGGGATACCTTGTATTAGGAAATCACTCGAACTCGTTTTCCCTCTCTCTCTCTCTTTCATTTTCTCCCCTTTCTCATTCCTTGAGAAAGCGACGTACTTTCTTCCTGTTAGAATTTTTAAGAGCTAATAAAGAAATATTATCCTCGAATTTAAGGAAGCCGGATTTTTATTACTTCGAGAAAGGGGGAGCTGGATTCTGCTTCTCTCCCTGGCCGTGCTTTATAATGATTACGACTTATAACAGAGAATTATAAATTAATTTAACAGTATCTGTATATACAGCATCGAAATCGCGACGTGATTTTCTTGTTTCTTGCTTTTGCTCTAACTAATTTTGTTGACAAACCATGTGGATATTACATAAATCATTACTAAATATTAATGATTCTTGCTCTGAAACAGAATATTTGGTTTTGTCTATCTTCATAGTTTTAGGTTTATACATTAACATTTACACATCGTATAAGTTTTCTATAATAAATAATTATATCGATAATTAGTAAAACTCATTCCAAAGATACTGAAATAGAGAATATTTTAAAATCATTTGTATGCTTAATGTATAAAGAAAATTTTGAAATAAATACTGTTGAACGTACAAAAGGCTTAAAATTTTTCTGTTGGTAGTTTAGTTTAGCTTAATTTGATCGATTTGATTAATTAATTAATTTAATCTAATTTACTTTGATTTCTTTATTTTAGTTTAGTTTAATCTAATTTTCTATTTTTCTTTTTGTTCTTTTTGGTTTTGTTTTTTGTTACTGACTGATTTTGTAATGACTTATAGTCGTTTCTACAAATCAAAAAATTACTTGCCACTTTATAAGTAAAGGTTTTAACTTTTTTATTTTATCGAAGTAATTAACATAATTCTTGATACAGTGTGCATATTGAAAAAAAGAGATTTGGTATTTTATTAAAAGAAAAACCAAAATCAAAATATGTTAAAAACTATTGAATAAAATTGTATAATGTGTATTATTGAAAAATTTACCGTAGATTAGCTCTACTATCAAGTCCTTAATGATATTCAGATGCTGTAGTTGTTACGGGTCTTTAGGGCAGCTTGGCTATCGCTGTGAAGTGCAGCGTGCTCCCCCATAGTGCTCCTTGCGTAAATCTCACTCACATGAGCAGCTAGCTGGCGGAGGTCATAATCTTGCGAGTCCCACTCGAGGGCAGCCTTTGCAGGTTGGAGCGTAAAAGCTCTGTGTGGGATTGTTTATCAGTGATCCTGGGATTTCTATATTCCAAAAGGTTTACACAGTTTAGCGTCTTGAGGTGGCAAACGTTGGTTCGCATCCTTTGTTAAGTATATCATGCCGGTTGAGATAAATTCTCTTAAGAGAATTTATCTACCTTTGTCGTTTGTATCATGGTTGCCGTTGTTAGACCACCTAGTACATCACATGACATTTGCACGGTTGTAATGTCTCTGTCACAGTAGTTCGACATGGGATGCACTTTAATCTGCTTTGGAACACAAATACAGGTCCTGGGTTTTTCTTGGATACCGGGAAATTGGCACCCTTACTGTTGTCCAGGCCAAGGGCCCTGGATTTCAGGACCATGGTTCTTCGATTAGTGCTATATCCTGCTGTGGTGCCCGTGTGGAGTAGTAGTGGCAACCCTACAGTGTTGCAGATTAATTTAAATAATAAAGGTGGCAGGAGCCGTCCTACGATGCCTCACGGAGATAGCTCCAAGAGAGCTAGGCACACCCGCGATCCTAGCAGCCTAACTATTTGCTCTTCGTTTCCGCTCTACACCGATTCGTCGTCGGCTTTCGAGCGCTCTTGTATTTGTTGTAGTTGCGGTTGTTGTTTGAGGGGAATCGAAGAAGAATATTGTAAAATGGCATTTTTCATGAAACTTATACATTTAAGCAACTATTGACGCCAAATATATCAGCACATTTCATACATCTCGATAAAGATTTTTTGCAGCTCGGTACCACTGTGCGGCGCCAGGAGGTATCCGAAGACGCAGACCCTTCAAGGGATGCACGAAGAATATGTTTCTCCACACTGGTTGAGTTGAAATTTATCCTTCTGGCATCCCACCCGCCACGGATTCCAAGAAGGGAGCGGTCAAGAAGAACGCAAGGGCTACCAGTTCCCAGGAAGGGGTCAAAATGACGAAAGCACCCACCGCGGCAGACAACACCCATGCTAGGTGTGCCTGCCCATCGTGGCCCTGACCCCCCGGCCTCAACCCGAGAAGCTCATGCTGTTTACTGTCTGACACAATAACACAGCCGATTGGGTTAGTCCGCCCGTCCCGGCCAAAGCACTGTGTTACCGTACCACAGGGCCCCGAAAGGCAGCCCCGAAGGCAGATCAACTGCTAGAATCCCCATATCTATCGACACGGGTCAGGAAGCAGGAGATTATTACGGATCACTCGGCCTGAGAGCTTTTTCTTGAGGTTTAATCCTCTTGGCATCATTTACCTCTGTGTAGGCGTTTAGCGACGATACGACAGCTGGGCAGAGTATGAGTGGTTCGCGGCAGCAATTTTAGATAGACACTACTCTAGTATTAGTCATAGAGGGCTAACCTGCCGCCACTAACCATCCTGTCGCAAAAATACTTGTTGTACGTAGGTGGATAATAAGTATATTATAATTAGCTGCTTACCTGCAACAGAATTAAAATTACACTTCTAAGTTCTGCAATTAGGTTTAAACTTGCGCATATTAATTGTTACTCGTTAAAACAGAAAAAATAAATTCAATCACGCAGGAATTTAGGAAAAAATGCAAGAGCAACTTCTGATGCAGCACGTCTAGCGTTCATTTAGGATGTTTATTACACGTTGTATGTAATTATAATTTAATAACTTGAAAATTTAATATTATCTTCGCAAGCTGCAATTCATCTTTCCGTTCGACTTTATTACAATAAAAGTACCCGTTCACTCCCCTAGTACCGCTTTAAGTAGAGGTTATCAAGTGAACGTATTAAATACTTACTGAAATGATGAGCATGATTTTAATGTGGTGCCTAGAAATACTGCTTCCGTAATCTCTGATTGCATAAGGACCACAAAGGGTAGTTAAAACTCCCGACGTAATTAAAAAAAAAAAGAGATATATTCAGAGTTAATCTGGCGGAAGCTGTGCGCTTGGTGTTTTTGTGCATTATTAATGGTAGTCTAGGAAACCCAGTAGGATATTTAAAACCTTGGATATTTGAAACTACTCTTTAATGATTTTTTGTGCTTTTTTCGCAGAATTTATGGCATACGCCATACTTCGGGGAATTGCTTTGAACAGTCCCCACGGGATAATGCTTTTTCTGAGACATACGATGACTATATATGAAAGTGTGTATACTACTACCTAAAAAATGTTATATAGGAGGAAATATCTTATTTCCTATTTATATGCACTTATACTATCTGGGGTTACGAAATACGTATATACTTATAAGCCGCACTAATCTGCCGGAATTGTAAAGTTATAAAATTTATTGTTGTCCAACTACACAAGACAATGCCTGTAATTTTGCGTACAACAAAATTAACACTAGTTCATTGGCTTCTAGTACTAAATCAACATTCCATCACCGTATATGCCAGGAGGTAACGCCCTAGTTACAATTATCTATACATAGAGTTCAACAAAATTCAAAATAATCGCCAATTTTCCATACACTTCGACATAAACAACGTTACAGTAATTACATTGCGGTCGAGATATCTCTCACATTCAAAAGCAAATTTCATATTTCAGGAAGGTTTCAATATTATCAATGCTCAGCGGAGGAAAATTGTATTAGGAGGAAAATTGACCTATTAAATGCCAAGTGTTCATTCCAAGCCCCCTGGACCAGAATTATCACATAAAATATGGCCTACGTTGAACAAAATTAGGACAAAAAGTGGGAAACACTTATAGGTGAATAGAAGAACAGCATAATAAAGTCGGTGTTTGAGAAGGGCGACAAGATGCAACCCGAAAATCATTGTGTCTCAAATTTTAGTTATTAAATTATAACAAACACACTATTGGAGTTGCAAGACGAACCACAAGGTTTTCGCAGCTGAAGGTCATGCAATGATGCAGTATTCCCAGTCCTGCCAATAAGAAAAAAATCGTTGGAGTTTAATGGAACCACGTTCATGTGGTACATCGATCTGAAAAAAGTCTTCGATATATTATACCGCAAACAAGAGCTACAGTCTATCGTCAAAACTATAAAAAAATATACAAACAGCACAATGAAGGCTAAATGCAACAGTAAACTAACAGAAACCACACAAACAAACAAAAAAGATGTAAAAGAAGGAGTCGTAAGGAGTTCCAAATAGGTACAAAGAAAACAAACAAATATGATTGTTTATGCAGGCGATATAGTGCCAGTAACGGACTAGAAGGATTGGTTACAGAAAATGTTATAATTATTTCTCAATGTTTGTAAGGCTTGAATATATCAGCGCAAAAACAAAATCAATGGCGATTTCTAAAGAACCAATACGGTGTAAACTAGAATTACATGACCAATCTCTAGAATAAGTAACAGAGGGAACAACCATTACTAGTTATGGGGATTTGAACGTAGAAATAAAGGTACACACCAAAAACAAAAATATGTAGTAGCAGGATGTTTCAACCAAATCATAAATGGTACACAAGGAGAGAAACACAAATCAGAAAGAGCAATTCTGACGGCAGAAACCCGGTAAAAGCAAGACACAGAACATCCAAACGCAAACAACAAATGAAAGTTATAGAAATGATTATACTCAGAAGAATACATAGTTGACTACTTGATGTATTGATGCCATCCGTCTGGTTTGTTGATCGTGCCTTCTACTTCGGCCACTAGGTCCTATTGTAGAGCAGATGTCATCCTAGAGTTCATCAAACAAGTCCAGGCTCTTGAGATAGCTCAGAATCTTGGTCAATGTCAGGTCAGCTAGGGAAGTAGTATCCTTTCCAAAGATGGAGTACCTGATGCGGGTGGCCGCAGGACAGTGGCACATAACGTGCTCTGCTATTTCTTCGTCTTCCATGCGCAGCCGGCATTCGGTTTCTTCCGATAACCCGATTCTGTGTAGGTGTTTTCTGAGTCTGCAGTGACCTGTAACACAGAAGTAATTATTTTGACCCTTTTACGATCAAGTTTTAGTAATTTTCCGGTTTTGACATGATTGGGTGAAATGCACTCCTTCGCATGTACCAAACCATGAGAATTGCTCCAAAATTGGAGTACTTTCTGTTTTAACCAGAAACAAATTTGTCGTTTGGCTATCGAAGTTGATATTGTATTTAGAATAGTTTTGCAGCTCCAGATCATTTTAGAGTGGCACTTGTGCGCCTCCAATGCTTTCAATAAAGCCTGACTGTTACTGAAAAGGTTTTTGTTCAAAGCCTATCTTGCGCAAATCTCAATTGTGTAGATTTCAGCCTGAAAAATTGTTACATGTTGCACGAGGTTGTAGTGTTTTTCAACTCTCGGGTTACTACAGAATATTCCTGCGCTAACGACCTGCTGAGTTTTTAATCCATCCGTAAACCAGCAGGTGTCTGCTTGCGTCAGTTTGGTTTCGTTACATCTTCATTCCTCTCTGTTTGGACAAGAGGTAGTGAAGAATGTATCGATCATGTGTCGTACGCACCTCAGGTCAGTTGGCATTTTCAGCATGCCGTCGGAGATAACCGTATCTAGCAGCGTAGTTACCAAGAATACCTGAGTACGCGGCGATTGATTCACTATGTGCCAGAGGCGAAATATGGTTAATCTGGCCTCCCTCTCCAAAGCGATATGTAAAGGCGGGAGATCCAGAAGAATGTCTAATGCCAAAGACGGGGTGGAAGAAATTGCTCCCGTAATTGCCATGCTCGCCATCCTTTGTATGGATATGAGTGGCAATAGCTTGTTGCGCTTTGCGCCACCAAGCTGAGAAGAATAGGTGACATGACAAAGCGCACCGCAATAAGAAACACAAAAGTAGGGGAAGCGTGTGAAATTGAAAACATTAGTGACTGAATATTAGACAAGATGGTTGAATAGAACCAACATATAGATAGAATGGAAGAGAATAGAGTAGTACGAGTCGCACGAGATGGCCAAGTTAGAGGAAGAAGAAACATAGAGCCTCCAAAAAGGCGATGGAGATGGAAAGGTGGACATCAGTAATATGGCAAAGAACAGGCTGATAGCCTTCACAAAAGTAAGAATAAGAAGAAGCAGATGCGCAAATAGTTTGCAAAAATCGGGTAAGGTTCCCAAGGCAGGAGGTGACTGTGAAGCTTCATTGCAGAATATTCGCCACATTATTGAAACAAAGCCGTTCCCATGGAAGTTTTGATGGGGTCTTAAATGCAACGGATACTTTGTGAATAACTTATATCTTTTATCCCTGTATGAGTGTCTTTTTATATAATGATAACAAGATGCCATACGCAAAATTATTAGTTTCTTGTTGCAATTCAGTATTTTATTAAACCTGTAGCTATTAATAATAATAATAATGGTTTATTTATCCAGTGTATGTATCCAGTGGGCATTGATTTAAAGATTGGGTGACACGATGTATATTTAGTTACAGCAACAATATTTGGAACAGCTAACATTTTCAGATATAATATTCTTCCTATAAATTACGGAGCTTCCCAGTACGTTTTCGGATATTCAAAACTGTAAAAGAAACTGTTGCAATGCCAGTTATATTTCTTAATCTATATAGTGCATAGCATGTAAATGATAATTTGCTAGAACTGTTGCTCTTTTTGGAGCAACGCTGCGTTAAATTTAAACGATGTGAAAGACTGCTGATGTATTACTGCATTCACGGTTGCTGATCTGAGTTGCTATTTTTTGTTTTCATTCTGTGTGTATAATTTTATTCCCGTTAAACGTATCACAGTATGTTACTTCTAATATTTTAGTGCTTTTGAAAAAAAAAAATGCGGATTATAAGTGTAATTAATTTTGTAACGATACCATGTTTAATTCTGTATTGTGCACTTAAAACATACCTATGTTGCTACTCAAAACACATAACATATTGCAATTTCACATGCGGTCTCGTACCAAGCCATAATAAATATCGCGATAATGTACACCGTAAAATAAATTTTATAACTGTGTCTATATCGTACCGAGGTGAATGCGTCTAGGAGTGTTTGAAATTTAAAGTTTCGAGAATGACACTATTTATTGCCCGACGTTGCTGGAATATTTAATGAACTATGGATTAGGAGACCGACGATTTTTATGAAACGTTATTTTTCTAGAAATGTTCGTTGAACTTGACAGACAACTTTAGAGGTGATCAGAAACTGCGTACCTACAGTTTATAACATGTATTTTGACATTCTCTGAACTTTGTGAACTGCAACGGCAGCTAGTCATTGTCAGTAATTTAGAAATAATGACTGCTTATTGTTACGCGAAGAACTGCAGCTGTTTGACTTCTCATCGAGCCTCGGTGTCAGGCCATCCGCATGAATAATATATAGATTATGAAATATTAAAATATTTACTGTATGAAACATATGGTACCGGCTGAAATTAGCAAATTACTTTCCCAAGAAATTCATAGTCTGCATTACATAAACGTCAACTTTTGTTGTACACAACATGATCATAGCTTTAACGACGACATAAATGCCAGTTCGGCTAGTAGTAGTTCGGCACAAAGAAACGGTCTTGTTATAACGAAATGCTTCTAATCGTATTAATTCCTGACAAGCAAATTAGACGTCGCAACAGTGGAGTATTGAGTAATAAAAACCGACCAAAATAATCTCAAAAAATACAATGCCAGTGATTCAGTATTGACTGCCATTGAATTTTTGAATATAATAAGTATGAAATATACTAAGTATGGCTAACTACTGACAATATAACAGGTATCTTTACACAACCTGTGAATCTAACAATTTAGTTTTCTAGGACAACATGATACAGGCGAACCTCAACTTGCGAACGTCGTAACTAACGAACATTCGAAGTAACGAACAGCCAAAATTGATACCACTTATTTGACTAACGAACATATTCTCTTGCTCTTACGAACACGTATTTGGCAGTTCCCCGTTTTAACTGAAACATGCACGTTGTACGTCTCTGTGTATTAGATGTTAGCTTTCCTACGTGCAGTAATCGGTAACAAACGGTATTAATGATGCAAAGCCTTTTATTAGTAAAAAATGGGTAAACGTAAACTTAGGATTAGTAAGGCAGATGATATAAAACGTAG
Source organism: Osmoderma eremita (assembly GCA_031763485.1). Classification (NCBI taxonomy): domain Eukaryota; kingdom Metazoa; phylum Arthropoda; class Insecta; order Coleoptera; family Scarabaeidae; genus Osmoderma; species Osmoderma eremita. Next base: position 12,017 of record JARFOC010000704.1, on the reverse strand, counting down.
AAAAATTGATATTGAAACAAAAATGGACATTATCATACGATATGAAAGTGGGGAATCTTCTGCTTTAGTTGAGCGTTATTTCAATATGAATCGTTCATTCAAACGTCAAACTCCAGTTGATTCATTTTGTATTAAACCAGACCAAAATCCGGATAAACCCGGATCCAGTTTCGAAAAATAAAAGTGATAGACAGATGCATACAAATTTATATGTTTATATGTATTATTGTAATAAAAAATGTAAGAGAATTAACTTTTATTGTTTATTATATACGAATATATTCATTTAAAATCCAAGTATTAAATAAAATCTTTGCATATATGTAAGTTGCTTTTTATTATTTCACAAAATTTTACGAACACCCCTAATCGTATATGTACGCGATAATAATAAGTTACACAAGACATTACAAATTCAACTTATGAACATTTCAACTTACGAACCATTTTTATGGAACGTATTATGTTCATAAGTTGAGGTTCGCCTGTATATAATATACAGGGCTGCTTTCTTTCCGCTGTGCCTCGTAAAGAAATACACCAAAACCAATCTTCAACACATTTTTCCCGGGTTAGCTGATTTATTTCATTTTTACATGCGGCAACGGTATTTTTGACCGATGTAGAACCCAAACCCCGTAAGTTATTCGCAAATCCGGATATAAGAAGATAACATTAGGTGATAGGTCTGAATTATACAGCAAATGATCCATTATTTGTATGTTTTGGGCATTCAGATACTCAGTCGTTCGAGGAGCAGTGTGCGCCCGAGGCTTATCTTGATACAAGATTGTCATTCCTCTTTAGCGTTACTGGCGGACTTGAGGCAAACAAACTGTAGTCTATCATTTAGCATTAACACTGCAATGATCCAGTGCTACAGTGGAAACAAGTCCAGTAATTCCAACCATCATTTTGTTTCGGTTCTTTTACAGCATTTATTGGAGTCGATTCGTTCTCAAAGACCTAAACTGCCGACTGTTGCTTTCTTTAGGGATCATAGCAGTATACCCGCGTTTCATCACCTGCAATGATATTGTACACTAAATGAGACGATCCATGGTCAAAGCGACCCAGTGCAGATATACACCATGTCTAATGGTTTTCTATTTGAACTGGAGTCAAATTGTAGGGAATCCAACTTGCAGAAAGCTTACCATGCATGTGTAAAATGGTGTTAATTACTTTCACACCAATCTTTAAAATTGCTTGAATACTCCTCGCAGTAGCCAATCCTCTTCGATCATCATCGGACAAGATCATTATTCTTTTTGGTAGCTGTAGTATTTTTGCGCGTCGCTTAAAGAAAGTCAACCTCGTTAAAATTCATCGTACCACCGCTTTACGGTAGCTAAGGGACACGGCTTGTCACAAAATACTCGTTTGATTTCTTCAAAACGTATTTTACGGCTTCAATCATGCTTGGAATTGTAAGAAACCATCGCCCGATAATGCTCAATATTCAAAGTGTGATTTTATTAATAAGTGAAATGATTTTTAGGTAAGCAATGTCAGCGTGTTTCAGAATCTGATAATGTTTCAGAAACATATAATAGAAGATGTTATTCGTCGGATTATGGATGAATATTCCACCGAAAACGAAGATAGTATTGCAAACGATGTAATTTGGAGGTCAATCTATGATAATTCAACGTTGACAAAGCTAACATTTTGTGAAGATAGAGCCGGTATTAAAGAACAGATTGTTGAAAGTTTTATTGACAAGGAATCTCCTCTGATTTCGTAAAACTTTTGTTTACCAATAAAATCATTCATCATGTTCTTATACCCGAAAGAGAAATGTGTATCGACGAAACGTTAGTTGCTTTCAGAGGTAGGCTTGCCTTTAGGCAGTATATTCAGAATAAGCGACATAAGTTTGGGATTAAATTGTTTAAATTGTGCTGCAAATACGGATATACATACAATTTGGGTGTATATTGTGGTCAGGAACAGTCGAAAGAGAATACCGTTGTTCCCACAAACGTGGTAATGAGGTTGATGGAGCCTTTACTTGACAAAGGACGCGTACTGTATGTGAATAATTAATATACTAGCGTGGAGTTAGTTAAACTGTTGTTCTAAAAAGCACACCTAGTTGGTATATTAAGAAAAATAGAAGACAAAATAGTAAAGAGGTGGAAAACAATACTCTAAAAACAGGAGAAATCGTTGGAAAGATATGAGGTGAAGGCATTGTAAACATAAAATGGAAAGATAAACGCGACGTCCTAGTCTTTAGTACAAAACATCTATACAACATGGTTCCTGTATCAACCACAAGGCATCTCGATAGAAAGAAATCTCAGCTTATTATTCATTTGCCAGATCAACAAACAGCTTACAATATTTCATTACGAAGCGGTATAAAATGGTACCGCAAATTAGCTGTAGAATTATTACTGTGCAGCACATTTATAAACGCACACATTCTGTATAGACAAATCACCAAATGGAAAATATCAGATACTAAGTTTAGAGTCCTGTAGAGTTTACTATTCAAATTTGAGCCATGAAATCCTCAATTTTATGAATTACAAATAATATTCTACTTATTATCAAAAATTAATAAAGAACTAATTGCTGTATTTTTTATGAAAACATGACAAAAATTTCGGCGGCCAATGAAGTATACAAGTCTACGGCATCAAGATTCTGAGATTCCCTAGAAATACACGCCCTGAATGGCACAGACATGAAACCATGAGGTAAAATCGCAATCGTGGCACAACATTTGTACCACGCGGCATCCATAGCACATATACCAGTGGCACTTAAGTCAAGCCACTTGGCAATCAACGTGTTATTTGTTTAATTCACTTAAGAAAATGTAGAACTTATAATACAGACCAAGATTGGAATCAGAATGACCCAACACAACAAAATTAAAGGAACAAAAACTATTTACAAGAATTCCAGTAATAGCAATACTTACTACTTACTACCATTCACTCTATACTCTGATGAAGCTCCGATCTTTGAAATGCAATTTCCTTTTCATCATTTTCGTCAAGTGTAAGAACAGCTATCAAAGAGGCACTGTAAAAACATGAGGAATTATTTAGTAAGACCTAGACTATGTTCCCACAGTTTACCTTCCTGAAACTAGTTTACTAGGACTCACTCATTCGGATGTGCAATTAATAACTTGGCAACTCGATTAATTGGTCAACGTTAAGTACTACTGATGGGCATGTACCTTTTCTTAATGTAAAAATTACTTGAACTAGGTTTGTTATATTAGCTTTAAGCCATAAGTTTCCAAGGAAAACTTAACGCAAGTAGAGACCCGGTACTGTGGTAAAATCTTCCCGAAAGTTCTTTTGATACAAAGCTAGGGCTCATATGTGGTGGAAAGTACAGTTGTTATTCGCAAAGCTAATTACCCCAGTTTTCGTCGTTGTTGGGTGATCAGCTGTATAGAACTAATATAATATTGACTTTAAGATGCTCCCCTGTGGAGCTCCAGGCTCCAGAGATTTCACCAACCTGGTTTGCGGCTTTACGTAAAAGAATTTATTATAAAGATGAATATATACCTTAGTATGTATAGAATATACAGAGCGTATTTTTTTATGGACAATAACTTAAAACTTAGTGTTGGGAACCTTTATTATTACTTATTATAGAAAAAAGTTTCAGTACGTACTCAGTAATTAAATCTCCACCAAATTAGATTTTATACGAATTTTATCAGGCATATTACTATTTTGTCGTAAACGTGCGAAATTTAACATATATACAATTAAATTTGCTCACTCTATAGAATTAATGTAATTAATGCTAAACTTTTTGTAAAATTATAAATACATAGTTACTTTTAGTTTTTTAATAATATCGAAAATTTTGTTAATGTACATATATCCATTGCATAGGTATATATTTCTAACAGCTATAACATATAACTGCGCCCGTAATAAATATCGGATGGGAAAACTAAAAGGAAACGACTTAACCGTTGGTCCTCTTAGTCTTAAGCGTGACGCATAAATCCCACTGCTTTCACCATCACATCTGCTTTGGCGCCAGTTCTATCTTCGTGAATCCTTCTAATACATTGAGATTTCCCGGGGGATAGTCCAGCCGCGAAAAATAACACCAAGAACAAAAAATCTCGGAGCTCCACAGCACGTATCTTTCTGTTGAATATACGCACTATCGAAATATATTTTCCCTTTAACAAAAGGATCTCCCCTCGATCCAGACGTTCGCTGTGAAAATCTTTTCTTATAAATGAGACGGTCCTCAAAAAACATTTAGTTCTTAGTAACTGATATAAAGTATACAGTAAATGTTTTTTGAAGTTTGCTCAAAAGCATTTATGAAGTAATATGGATTTCATGGCTACCAAGTATTACATAATATGGAAAAGTTGAAATTTCAATAAAAAATAATTATGTATTATAATAATTAACACTATTAGTCATTAGTTTATTAAAAACTATTTTCTCCTGCAACATATTGACACATTTAGCACATTCTGCCTTTTTAGTTAGATAATTTGAAATCTGCTTTGCCAGAGAGGAAATATGTGGTGATACTCTTCTACTATGCCAACATTGTATAGATATTAGGATAGTGTAAGACTTAAAAATATGCGTGAGGTGAACAAGCTTATTTTTTGATATCATTAAAGCCATGAAACCAATTCTTTCTAGTAAATAATTTTCCATCCTTAGGTAATATGTGTTGTCACACTTTTTATGCATTAACAGCAATGCTAGTCTTTGAGATGTTTACGGGCTTGGGCGTCTTATGAGGCACACAATAGTACCAACTCATTCAACAACGTTACATGACATTCTCATAATCGAGTTCAATTAAGAAGGTGCTTCCTATTTACCATACCATAAACCAAACAAGCACTATTGAAATTACTCTTTCTCTATGGTCGCCATGCCTATGGTTTTATCAGTTTAATAAGTTGGTTCGTATTTAGCATACTATATGCCAAACCAGTACTATTCCTTTACCGAAATAACCTTTTTGTATTATAATTCTATACTTTAGTTTTCATCAATTTTACCATGTGGAAGAATGTAAAACTTTGGCGCTACTCCAGTTGCATTTAGTACATTCTTCAAAAAATTTTGATATTTTTCTTATTAGTTAATATTTAATTGCAGAACGCGTTCTGTAAATTAGTACAGACTAAAGCAGCAGAAACAATAAAAAGTTCTAGTTTTTAAGAATTTTTCGGTTATCATTTGTTGCATTGGAAATAACTTCCAAGGCATCCTATTATATGTTACAGTAGAAGAACATTATAACTGGAAACTCTGTATAGCAAGTGTCATAGTGAGTTCCCAAGTTAAATTAAATTAATCAACTAATACTTCTAAAAAGTACATCCAGAAGAGAGACGGGGCTATAAAAGCTACTACTCACGCGAAGATAAACATCTTTGTTAGAGAAATTATATTTCAATAAATCACACCTAGCCACTGTGGGAATATATAGTTGCTACACACGGAAATATAACAGGAGTATAATTCACTATTCCGTGTCTAAATATTTTATAAATAAACCTGTTTATTAAATTATATCATTGGCACTTTGAGTCCGTGTGGGTATTTCATTGTGCAGACACTTTTCTCATTCAAACTATGAGAAAGTATACATTTTGAATCCCACCGGAGACGGTTTTATAAAGCATATGTATGTATGTGTACAAATGGAAGTACCAGGCTGCTGTCTGTATAAGAAATGAATGATTAATAAATTTAACGGCTAGCAATTTATTATGGTATAATTTTATTTATGAGAATAAATGGTTAAGCTCAAGTTACTTCTGTTACAATAGTCACAAAAATTGAATGTGAAATGTGCGAACATATGTTGAAAAATATTTTAATTCTGTGGAGTAAATTGATCAGTGACAGTGAGAGATTGATTTAAAATTCTTATAACTAAAATGTAAAAATCGTTTTACTGAATCATAAATATTACATTGTGTCTGAATGATTTTGCAACTGCATTGTGTTCTGAAGGAGTATGCATACCAGTGACTCATCTTTATGTAGTCAAAAGCAATTGTTTCTTTTTCCGTCTTAACTCCTGGAATGTCTTCATTTGACAAAGCAATAAACTATATAAATGATGATGAAGTTTTATTTAATCGTTAGAATATTTCTATTTTTTTACGACATCATAAACAGCAGACGCAAGCAAGAATTATTTTATGCACGTTTATTGTTTGAAATGTGGTATGGAGATACATAGATGCTCATAGGTATGTTAAGCGGTTTCCGTTGCACTTTTATCTACCTCGAATATTAAAATAATAAATTACCTATAAAATAATTAAGCATATTATGAGTTTGGGAAGTGTAATGAAAATATCCCTCATCCCAGTCTAAAAACACACTTTGCCTATATTATACCTTTACAATTAAAAATACCCTTATCACCTTGATGAGTAAAGAACTCTGAATACATACATATTTTGGCAGAAAACTACAAAGGAAAATAATGTCAGACGTAGCGCTCTGAGAGATACGCACCACACAGAACACCACTAATAACATTCCTTTTCCCTTATAACCTATGTCTTAATGTACTACCTAATCCTTAAACATCGTGCAACGATGGGCTTACTAATAATATGTCTATTATCTAACGGGGCCTGTAAAAATGAATTATGATGAGTAAATATTGTAAAAATAAAGGACACAAGGAACGGTTAATATATTTTGGATTATAAGCATACCAAGCATCAATAACATCACAATTAAGAATCTTACATTCCTTATAAATGTGTATACACTTGCAATACAATTTATTCTAGGCCGGCGTCTGAATATAAATACTATCATATCCATTGTTACAATGAAAGACAAGCAACATGCAATATATTCTGTATTATGATTATAACAAGCATAAACAAATATAACAATAAATTACTAACACCCCCATTAAAAATATTACATTAATTTTAAATTTGTTTATACTTGCCACAGTATTTATTCTAAGAGTTCGTATAAACTAGAATGCCGGATAGTTCTTTTGTCAGAATTCATAAACTCGTCCTTATTCTTGTGAATATAAATACTCTCATAATTATCTAATTCTCTGAGATTAAAGACTTGTTTCGCTAAACTAAAATTTTCTGTTGAAATGCCATTACCTGTTTCCGTAATATGCCGGGCAACACTATACTTTTCTGGTCTACCACCTCTAAAATGAGCAATGTGCTCTTTAAAATGCGTTAAAATTGGTCGCCTTCTTTGTCCAATATATTTTACATTGCATTCTTTACAATCTATTTCATAAATTCCTGTTTTCTGATGTATCTCAATTTTATCTTTGACATTTCCTAAAAGGTTATCTAGGAATTATTTGTTTTGTACGCGATACGTAAATTATGGTCTTTGAAAATTTTTGATAGCTTTTTTGTTGATTTATGGTAGTTCCACAAATTCAGTACCTTGGTAACTTTGAGATATCATAGTTGTACAGTTTGTGTTTATGCCTTCTCACGAGATTGTTTATCTTATCCTTCGGAAAACCATTGTATTCATAGATTTGTTTGATGTAATTCAATTTTGTTTTATATCGCTCCTTTGTTAGTGGAAATCTTAACAAGCGATGAACTAGAAAATTAAAGCCAGCTACTTTGTGTTGAAAACAATGATTTGAGTCCTCTGTTGATAATCTGTTTTCTTCCTATCCTTATATCTAATCACTATGGTATCTAAAAATGGAAGTTCATTATTATTTTCTTTTTCTAATGTAAACTTTATTTTGAATTAAGTTCATCTAAGAACTGATTCAAGATATAAGAATTTGTATCAAATATGTCGAACATATCTACATATCTGACCCAACACTCGGGAAATATTTGGAAGTCTTTTTAAATTCAACTTATAAATAAAAATTAAGCTGTATATAGGTTGCACATAGGTTATAAGCTGGAAAGTTATGTTATTACTGGTGTGATGTGTGGTGCATATCTCCCAGAGTGCTACTTTTGACATTATTTTTCTTTGTAGTTTTCTGCTGAGGATGGCAACCTAGTTGTCGAAATAGGTATTTGTATCAAGGTGGAAATGGTAGTTTTAAATTTAAATTCCACCGTATCCTATTATTTTATATGTTAAACCTGTTCAAATCCAAGAAATAGCAGTTCCTGGGGTCGGAAACCCTGCAAATGTATATTCTCTTTTAAATAAAACCTATGCGTATGTATATCTTAAGTACCCTTTTCAAAAGTATAACATTTTTACCTACAGCAATAACTCAAAGATAATTAAGTCGTGTTTAACCATACGGTAATAACTAATAAATATCATGAATTGCTCTTTAACAGTCTTGTTATAGATAATGGTACTATTGAATGCTCACTGGCGATTAATGTTAGGAGCGTACACTTCCTTCAACTCCACGAAGATTTATCTGTACCAGTAGTAAACATAAGTGACTCAATATGTTTGAGAAAAAAATGATTAAAGATGATTTATTACCTAATGTATAGGGCGTGGCCGCTTAACTACCGCAGGCGAGAAACTTGTGAGCCTGATTTTAAATTCGCTTTTATAACAACACGATATAATTATTTGATTATTAGGTACTTTTAGGGGGCACCGTGCTTGTCAGCTCGGCGGACATGTGCCGGTTAATCTCTGGTTCGGACGAGATCAAAAATAAAAGGGGCGTCGCTTTCGTAGGAGCGTGTGAACTTGCCCTTTAATCATTCGAACGGCTAACACTCATTAAATAGAACGAATAAAAAATCCTGAAAACGGCGAGTATTTTATTTCCAAAGGTAGTAACTAATAAAAAAGTGCATTTCTCGTTCGTATGAGTCGCTTTACTTGGTTGCTAACTATTCGCAGTTGACAGAATGCATAATCAAAATATTCTTATACTAGTAGAAGTTTTAATTGGATGCATATATGTGCGCCTCGGGCTGTTTTTTTATGAGATAGGGATACGCAATCTACACACCTTGCATCAGGTTTTTTAATCTTGAGGCCATGGCTTCAGCGTCTGTAATTTTGATGATTAGCAATATTGAATGCAAATATACGTCATGTAATCTGATATCAAATGAAGTTTGCGGTAACAACGGTGCAATTACAAGGTGTATTGATTTTATGTTCTGCGTAATTCTAGGTTCAAATTTCCCAGCGGAAAGTATGGCGGGATGGAGATCAAGTTACTTGTTACGGACAAAATGTAAAAGTTTGCTTACTTAATTTAATAAAATTCTATGCATCTATGAATGCAACCAATTTAAGCACTGGAAATAATGTAAGGCTGCAATAACTTACATACAATAAAATATTAAACACCAACACGTAGGATGTGATAGAATCAGTGCAAGAAATAAAGGAAGTATGAAAAACAGCAATAGGAAATGACACGCCATTGCAGAGGAACTGAAGAACGTACATAAGTGTACAAGGAAAAGGGATAGGAAACTGAAGAAGAAAGAAAAAAACAGTGGAGTAGATTCGGATACAGAAATTAACACCCATCCATTATCAATCCATTTTAAATGCACATTTGGTTAAAGGACTTTCAAATTGAATGATCTTTTAATTTAAGTTTGGTATTATCAATGAACGTAAATCAACATTTAAGTAAATGTCGGGGTTGGTAATAGTTTTACTAACATTTTAGGACGAAACACCAGTGTGACATCCGTTAGCTCAATTGTCTTCATTGCGTTTTTGATGTCGAATAGGCAGAAGCTGTCTTCGCATTGACAACGTGTCAGGTGTTTTAAGTAAGGTCACATTTCAAAAAGTTAACCAAACAAAAAGCCGTGGCAAAAAATTTTACCGACCAAGAAGCCTTGGATTTGCTGTCTGTAATTGCAAAAACAAAAGAAATTATTGATAGCAAACAAATGCAGTCACAAACCAGGATAAGGTATGCTTGTTGTACATTACACTGTTTGTTATCTATATAATTAATTTATAAGTAAGAGGCTAATGCGTAGAAAGAAATAACTGAGCAATATAATGCTTGCCGCCTGCTGAGTGCATGGACCAATTGTCGGCAAAATATTGTGGGAGAAAATATGCGCAAACAACAAACAAATGTTGTGTAGCGATGTAGGTAGACCAACACACATTATTAGCTATGTAGTGTTAGATACTGGCTTGGTTATCATATCAATGAAGACGGTCGAAGGTGAAAAGTAGCTCATCGATAATGACAACGAAACATCCTTCTACGTCCCAAATACACCTACGGTAGAAGACAATAAGATATTAATACTTGATATGACAGAAGCACATACATCGTCAAGTATCGCTGCCTCTACTTCCAACGAACAAATAACATAACACCATTACGAGTTAATAACTACAAACTCCTACAAATTTAACAGTTCCATTAGAAGCACCATTACCAAAGACACCTAATATAGGAAAATATGGTAAAAGGAAGCGTAAGGATTCCGGCGATGTGGATAAATTAATCGATGCGAAAGGCAAAATATATTTAGCCAGAGTGAAATTATTAGAAATGGATTGTATGTTAAAAGAGGAAGAGCTCAAGTAAAAAATTCTTCAAAATCAAATATTAGAGCGGGAGCTAATAGAAACAAAAAGAAACCAGGCAGCTAAGATTAGCCCTTCTGAAGGAAGAAGTTGTAGAAAAAGAAAATTAATAATGGAAGAAAGAGCAGAATGAGTACTGTTCCTTTACAATATATCATGACACATACTTTACTTGAATATACTACTATTAAATTTATTTTTGTTTGTGTTTGGTATATCATAAACCACCATACATTTTTAATATACCTACTTATTTCCTTTAAAAAGTAAGTTGTAACATATATGCCGTCACAAAGGCTAATACATTCACTTTATAAATGTTGAAAGTAGCTTTCCATTAATATCTGTCGAACATAATTGTCATTATTGCCAATATAATCATATACTTCTGCAGCCTCTACTATATCTTCATCAATTGGTAGAGGCTCATTTCTACAAATTGCAATATTATAAAGAAGAACTATAATTGTTTTTGCAGTTTCCTTGTTAAATCTCATACCCAACGATAAAATTGGAAAAATTGGAAATTGGAAAAAATTGGAACAAAATTGGACAAATTTTCTTTTTAATGTGCTATTGTTAAAAATAGTTTGATCATGCACAGATCCAGGCCATCGCGTAACAATGTTTGTAATTTTTAAGTAGCTGTCACATACGATTTGCACCGAATAAGAAAAATACCCCTTGCGGCTACGGTATATTTCAGCATCATCGTTACCTGTAAGAAAGTTTAATTTTACACTGCAATATATTATTTTACATATTCAAATCTTACCCGGTGATTGAATTCTTATGTGGGTACAGTCAATTTTTCCAATAACTTTTGGGAATTTTGCGATACTGTAAAATCCTGCTTGGGTACTTTTTATTTCATCGTCTGTTTCAGGCATCTTCATAAACTCTTGACACCAATAAAATCCTCGGCTGAAATTAACATACATTCCGACTCATAAAACCTTAATATTAATAACAGCTGATTTAGTGGCGACAGACATTGATTCCTTAATGAACTAAATTTTATATCATCCTCAACATATTGTAACACTTCAAGCACACCTCCGTTCGTGACACGAAATCTCTCAAAAAAATCTGATAACTTCTCAAAATGATTTGTTCTAGAGTTAAATACTTTTGCTCGTCTTCGTCTATAAACAGCCGCAAACAATTTTTCAACGGATGAAGATGTAAATTCACCTGAGCTTGAATACATTCTATTCTCAATTATAATCTGCTTAAATGTTAACAAATGTTAATTAGGTTATGATCACTACGACTTAGTTGACATTTGTTTTCTAAAATATGGTGCGCATGCGTTAGTCATTCCAAAGCTGATTAATTTAGTATAAGATTCATAAGTAACCGGTTATCATAGTTTTGTGTTGTAGGTTATTAAAAGAAACTTAGTAATGTTTTCTTCACATTATAAGAACTCTTCTGGAATTGATGACATTCCTCTTGCAATAATCCAAAAGAGCTTCGCTATTATAAGTGAACCACTTTGCAACA
>JARFOC010000702.1:0-16646 GCA_031763485.1 Osmoderma eremita | reverse complement strand
AAAAAATTCCAACGGCAGCATGGAGAGAAAACAATATCATTGATTGGCTCCGTGAGAAACAAATACCAACCACTGACGATATGCTAGAAAGGGACGTGCTGTTTTGCGTGTCACAAATTAAACCGCAGTATGATAAAAGCAGTGTTGACAAACTTGCAAAAGAGGAAGGTCATGAAGTTCTTCGATTACCACCTTACCACTGTGAGTTAAATCCCATTGAATTGGTATGGACACAACTTAAAAACTGTATAGAAATAAATAATACCACATTTAAGGTAAAAGTTATGGAGGAATTAATTCGAGGAGCATATAGCACTGTAACAGTTGACAATTGGCAAAATTACATCAAACATGTAAAAAATATTGAAAAGGAAATGTGGATAGTGGATAATTTGCAAGAATTGAAGAATTTATTGTTCATGTAACAGATTCGCCATCATCTGAAGATCAAACTGGTTCATCGACTGACTAATAGTTGAAACAAGGCATATGTAGTGTAATTGCTATTCCTTTCTTAAATATTGTTGTATTATATGGGGATTTGTATGATTCCAGCTATTTTTGTTACAAAAGTGGAAACTATTATTAGTTAAAGAATAATATATTTTACTTCAAATTTAATAAATTGTATAATACCCCAATTCCTAAATAAATGTGCGAAATGTAAATTACGTTAATGATGAGTAATAATAAATAAATTGGCATTTTCACTGATTCTTAAATTAAGAAAATATGTTTTTTTATTATATTTTACTGTTTTCCTCAAAATATGCATTTTAGCTGTTAGAAACCCAAATAATGGAAACGGAAGTAATAATATACAGGTGATTCCACGATCTGGCAACCGTGTATCCAATTCTAATAAGATCTGTACTGCATTCGGAAGTTGAGACCATCTATAGCTTCAAAGATCATAATTTGTTCAATACAGTTGTCCGTTTAATTTTCAAGGTGATATAAAGGCTAACTACGGCAATAAGTCTGTAAAATAAACACTACAAAATAAATAGTTTCATTCATTATTATTATTACGAATTAGGAAAAGATTAGATATGCCTTGGAATGTTTTCATATTTCTAAAAGTGGACGAAGAAGATTATATGGATGAATTGATTGATGCGGTACTGTCGGTATTAGATGTGAAATAGTTAATATTTTATTTGGATATCTGATTTTATGTAATGTAACTTTAAAATCGTGCATTATCACACACACAAACAATTATTGCTTTCGTATATAACACATTGTATAAGAACTGCCGTGATAACACAGTGGTAAGAACGCTAGGCATTTGTGGGGAATGTCGATAGTTCGAATCTCCGTTGCCGCAATCGATATTTATAGAGATCAGTTGCAGCAAGGGTGGTCGGTGCCTATCGCGGTAGTCTTCAGTGTTGAGAATAAATTAACCTAATGTAGACTGATACAATAGGCATCAAGGCTGCATAAATAAATTTCTGCAGTAGGATATAAACAACAAAAGCAAAATTGTATAAGGACCTTGTAAAAGTTTCTGACTTCAATCGCTATAGATAAACTCAACAAACTCAATAGTACCAACGATTCTTTCAAGAGGACCATTAGAACCAAATCATATACGTATTTCGGCAACTAAATTTCCATCCTCACTAAGTAAGTATGTACTTAAGGAAACAAACAAAGTTATAGTCGTACAAAGTATCTCTGGAACCGAAGGTTAAGATGGGTAAGGGTATTTTTGGATTTAGTTTCGCTATTTCAAGCCACTGCATCCTATTATTTTATACAACTACTATTGATAATCTTCCGTAAATCATATCCGTCAATGTGCGAAATATACCCCTAATTTGATTGTACATACAGTAAGAGCGATCATCCTATAGTCCCCCGATGTTACGTCTAAGTCAGCGCTTCCAAGCGTGGCGCCATACATACAACCGAATTAACACGACAGAAAAACGATAGACGCATAATGTAAACACAGAGCTCTATGCTTATTGATCAATCAATATCAAAGTTTTTCCTCTGATATTAAAGAAAAATAAAATACTATAATAATATAACTTAATAGTTTATTTTCAGTCTATGAAATTAAAAATAATGTAGTGTTTAGAAATAAAAGGATATTTATGGCAGAATACAAAATAAAAACTTCTAAAAACTAAATGATATACTCGGGAGACCAAAGATAATTTAAATAAATAAAAGTTTATTTTAGAAATAACTGAATAACAATCCAAATCTCCAAAGAAATTAATAATTTATTTTTTTATTTAATCACCTGCAAAGCGCAATACCTTAATCTGGCAACAAAATGTCTGCGAATATTCGCCCATATTTGGCGTAACATGTTACGCACACAATAAGCTTGGTCCACACATAATCTGCGTTCTTTGTCGTATATTGACAAATAAATAAAGGTTACTGACTCAGAATAATTTACCTCATCGCTCATGTAATTAAAAAAGCTTTCCCAGGTACGCGGGAACTTATGAAGTCTCTGCTTTAGAGTAATTTAATTCTGAAAGGGAGTTAGACCAAAACGGCCAAACATATCATGCATTTCGACAGCAATTTCCATAAAAATAAAGCTATAATTTCCTCCTTCTTATATTCCATTAAAGATAGCTAACTTTTTCCCTGTCCCAAAGAAGCCCAGTTTAATTTCCATATATGAATAAATATCACAATTTCCTATGATATGTATTTATTTCCCAAGTTAGTTTAATTTAATAAATTCATTATCCATTGCAGTTTATCCTAAGTTCCAATAAATAAATTCGGTACCATAACCAACATAAACATAGCATAACATAACAAACATAATGATTATTATCCATATGAGTTTGCTTTCTTGATTTCGCGATTAATTGCTCATTTTAATAAAGACGTTACATTCGTATTTTATCCAGTGAGTAGTCATATATTTTGCTCCTGACATTGGTTCCTTAGAAGGAAAACCGCGAGGAAACAGCAGGCAGCATTTAACTGGGTTTAATATGCCCACATGGAGTTTTTTTTCCACGGTTAGAGCGTTGTTTCATTTACTAAACGTTTCTTTTCAAATATATAAATGGTTGGAACCAAGATTGTTCACGTGCCTGACCAATTTTTCAATTCACCAACTGATCCGACTTATTGAAAAAATGTTTTAAGCACTCTTTACCCTAAAATATGGAGTACATGACGCAGAATTTGTATTCATTGCAGATCCCAAGATACGAATTTAGTCGCCTATTTTGTAATCCAGAGATATACAGTAAAGATCACGATAGTACGGAAATCTATGTAAAGCAAAATATTTAAAATTTACAACATGTTTCTTTTGATTTTTTATGACTTATGTGAGGTATTTGAAATATTATTGCAGAGATAAATTTAGGCCAACACAGAAACGATAGTTTCTCTGAAATGTTATTTTTTACAATAAAAAACCATACGCCTCTGGATGGTATGCCATTCCATTCAGTATATTTCAGCGTGCTACCTTCAATCGCAAATTATTTTCTGCACTCCTAGTTTTACGATGATATTTTGTTAGTGAATTTTCGATGAGTAAGCCAAATGTCTTGACTCAAATTTGACATCAATAGAGATAAAATCATTGTATTATCTTCAGTGTTTCAGTGTTTCACTATTCAAATTTGAGTCAAGACTTTTGGCGTCGATGTGAAAATTCCGTTTTAAAATTCTTTCTTATACATGTGCATACATTTGAGATGTGGAATCGGTTATAAAAAGGCATGTGGAGAAAGCAATGACGTGAGTGAAGAGGATTGTACTAAATGGAAACGTGATGTTTTATCCAACTTGTTAGAAGGTTATCAAGCACGGGACATATTTAATGCGGATTAGACAGGACTATTTTTTAAATGTCTCCCAGATAACACCTTAGTTTTTTTAAACCAGAAGTGCCATGACGGAAAGCACAGTAAACAGAGAATTACCCACTTTTTGAAAAATTGTTGATAAAATTAGACAATCAGTTTGGACAGATGGGAAGAAAGATTATTCTTTTCATTGACAATCCTAAAAATATCTACCATAGGTTAACATATACCAAACTTGCCTTTCTTCTCCCGAAAATGACATCTAAATTGCAGCCCTTGGATCAAGCTGTCATTCAAAATTTAAAATGTCATTATCGCCGCAATTTTAAAAGAATATTAAATGTTTTGAAGAAAACAAAAAAAATAACATTACATTAATGGACTGTGTTGATGAAATAGAATATCGATGTTAAGTCTGAGACAAAATCTAATTATTTGTGGTCAGTATTATGAGTGATGGGAAGAAAAGAATTCCTTTTATTTTTATAAACCAACGCTTAAATAAAAGAAATGATGAAGAAATTCAACTACAAATGTAGTATGAAGCATGGAGAAATGTCAGAAATACACAAGAAGGTCTCACCTTTTATGACTTTCTTCATGTAGATGACAATAATATGACTTCAGGGTTTCCCACATATGAAGATATTGTCGAGCTCCACAGATCCGAGTCCGAATCTGTACAGCTCGAAAATATAGATGACAGCTAAAATGATATGATTGAGGATAATTTGCAGCAACCACCCTCAAACGAGTTGGTTGAAAATTCGTTGAATGTTTTACGGTCATATTTAAATATCAATGAACTTACAACCGATTCCCCGTATTACGGTTTAACTAATATTGAAGCTTTCTTTTTTAAGTCAAAATATAAAATCCCTTCGTCAGTCACAAATAACCGACTTTTTTACATCAAAATAACATGTATAAGTGTCCATAATTGGGTGATAATGAAAGTTTGAAGATATTCTACTTCCCAATTTTAAAAAGTTGGGAAAAGTACAATATCTTCAAACTTTCACTATCAAACTAACACTTTGTATAGTTTAATGTAATTTACTAAAATAAATACGTACATACTTAAACAATAAACAGAAATAAAATACATATTTATATGTAATAACTCAATAACTCCAAGTCTCGATAGCTCGAACTTTCTTGGCGGCAAATCATGGTTCGAGTTATCGAAGTTGGACTGTAAATATTTCTGTAGCAAAATGAAATTACTACCTACCGTATTTCCAAAAATAATTTGGGAATTTCTGGAAGTATACTGGATGTAAAATAATAGTACTTTTACCTTTATATTTAATTTACATTTTCTCTGAATTGTTTTCAAAAATTAAAAACGTAATCAACTATTTATAATATAACAAGGACAGAACTTATTACGTCTTGTAATTACAGAATTATGGAATTGGTGAAACGGTTTCCATTTATATTTACATGTAATGGTATTAAATTAGAAGCAACGAAAAGACTACCAATAAAACTTATTAATTTCGTAATTATCCAAGATATCACTTCTATTGAAATTAATAAATGCCTTAAGCAGGAAAAAGAAGGAATTTAAAAATAAGTTATATTTTCCTATAATAGATGGGATTATTTCTGAAATTTCAGGCAGATTTGAGGAAAATGTGTCTCGAAAGGATTCAGTGCTCTTATCCTTGTAGTCCCATGTTTCTAAATTTGCATGAACCATTCCACGCTCTCCATTATGGATGTGATGTTCAATCTATTGAAATCGAAACAAATTTATCACCTGAAACAGTAGCCAAATATGAATTGAACCGCTATATTAAAATTTTTAAAAAAACCGTAAAGAATTCCATCTACTATTTCAGGAAATTCATAAATTACATGTGTGATATTTCAATAACACTACCTTCATCAAGCATTGGTTGTGAAATATCTTTTAGGGATCTGAAAAGAGTGAGAGACTATTTACGTACGACTATGTCAGAGACTCGATTGATGGATTTAGGTATTTTGTATAATGAGAAAAATATTGTGAAAAATTTAGAAATTTAGAAGGAAGACTGTAGAATATGCATTTGCTAATAAATAATAATAGAAAAATCACAATGTTTTTGCATTAAGAAACATCAAAAGTGCCAAAACAATTAGATAAAACGGCATTACAGGTTCATGGTCTCTTGTTGGAATCACCATACCAAGCAAATCCAATGAAAGGGGTGCAAGCATTAAAGACGTAGTCCATCTTCTGTCTACCAGGCGGTTCATCGGTTAACTTTAGCACGGTTTAATATAAACTAAAGTTTGGATATATTGTTACATTTCTTCTATTTACAATACTTGTATTTACCTTGCCAATTAATAAAAAATACTTCTTGGTATATCTGTCCCACCCTATTACTTTCATCGGCCGCCATTCGCCCAACTTAATAATAATAATAACTTTATTAGTTACTGATGGCATAAGTATGTAACAAGTCAAACTAAAGAAAACAAAAATAAAAAAGTAAACAAAAGTTACAGAAATAACAGACATAGTAAATAGAAAATCGTTAACACTATACTAATAAACATAAATAACTATCTCAAAGTATCTTACGTTTACGCACAATATGCTACAAAATACAAAGTATATAAATTTGTTATAGTAGCATTGAAGAATTCAGAAAAAGAATAAAAGCACGTGGAATATAGCCATAATTTACAGGTTGTTTTGAATTGCTTGTTATTCAAAGATTTCCAAGCATTAATCTTCATACCTAATGCATCAACACTATTAGCAGTCAGTTGCAAATTATGTTTCATAAAGTGTATCTTCTGATCTCTAATATTATACTGATGCTGATTGTTGTGATCCTCAATAATTCTCATTCTATTTCTATGTATGTAATAGCTAGATTCTAATATGAATAATTCAAACACCGTTAATATGTTGTTAGAAATAAACTGAGCACGACAGGACGTCATTTGGGTAATCCCATTAACACACCTTACAGCTACTTTTTGCCTAAGTTGCACCCCATTTGCAAGGGAGCTAAATCCCCACAGTAGTATTCCATAAAGTAACTGTGATTGAAACTCAGCGTAGTAAACTGTACGTAGTGACTGTACACTCACAGAATGTTGAAGTTGTCGTAATCTAAAAATGATACCATTTAATTTAGAGATTAAGTTATTACAATGATCCTCCCATGTTATGTTGAAGTTAAGCGTCCGTAACAACCTTGCGGTTTTAGTATTAAGCACAATATTATTGTTTAAATGCAAATCTTGATACACTTCAATCCTTTTCTGTAGAGTATGAAAAAGAATGTCTTTCGTTTTGTCTAAATTTAACGCAAGTCCATTAGCACAACACCAATCATTCATCTTGTCCAACATCGACTCAGCTGTAAGTACACTGCTTTGTTCAGTAGCAACATTGAGCAACGTTGTATCGTCAGTGTAACATACAACACAAAAAATCCACTATAATCATTAAGAAATAGTGAAAGCAATACAGGACCTAAAACTGAACCCTGAGGCACGCCTGCACTATAATAATTACATATCAAAATAATATATAGTTTTGGTTTGGGTACGCTTTTCATTGTATACATTATTCAATGGGATTGAAACTAAAATAGAAGACATTATGAAAGAAAATAAATTTTGTTTATGTCTACATGCCCGTTATATATTCATGTTTTGTGGTATTTTATAATAGTACTTAATTAAAATGTTACATATAACTTATGTATTTTTATAAAAAAAAATATCTTCATCTCCTTCATAGCATAGAACAACAGGAACTAACCTCCTTTATCTCTCTCTCGTTTTAAAAGAAGATTATATTTCTGTCTTTTCAATCCTTAATAGCAGCGTTACGCCTAGAAAATCCTATTTACACTAAAAAAATTCACCACGGAACCAATCGACTTGTCGATATTCCCCATTGACTCTTTACCACTAAAATCCATGTTCCCTTTTTTAATCCCCTCGAACGTATAGATGCGGCGATAATCGGTAGGGGATCACAAACAACGTGTGTCCGGAGATATCAACAAATTAGCACCTCTCGCTCACACTACCGTAGATAATGTATGACGGTTGAAAAACCAACTCCCAATTGGAGCTTGCACCTTTGGCTCCGCCTTGTGATCTCCAACTACCTCCTGAACCGCCCAAAAGCTTTCTAATAGAGAAAAGGATCCCGGTTTTTAGCAGTCGTAAACGATACGTGTTGGTGAGCGCACGCTTGACAGTCACGCAGTGTTCTTTTCTTTTTCTTTTTTCTGTTTCCCCAGACGGTCGAAGCGAAGAACTCAACAAATACTTACGCGATTTTGAAACCTTGTAGTGCTTCTGTGAACTACTACAGAATACGTATTACAGAAGGTGTTGTGATTTTGCCGTACATTTTTTCTAAATACCTAGCCGTCCGATGTTATTTTAAGCTCGGAGTTTTAACGACGGAAACAAGCAAGAGAGATCCAATCTGGCAGTAATTTAAGTATTTTAATGTTCACGAAAGAGCTCGTATGAGATACATGCACGGTAGTAAAGATCTTTCTATGATTACGGCTCCATAGTTTTAATAGGCGAAAAAAGCAACTAAAGTGACTAATATCTCCGATTACAAACATCACATTATCGACACAAACTCTAGGTTTACAAACAGCTACTGTAATAGTGAAATAACAAGATTCCTTATTTCCTAAAGAAGTGTTGTTAACAAAAATGTGCGAGATATAGAAACGTAGCAGTTGAACAGAGTGCGATGTTGTCGGCAGGGTTGGGCTATGGAACCCCTGGATCCGGAACCACGCCCCCATATAGCCCACCACCGCGTCACAGTCCCCTACCGAGCTTTGGATTTACACAAGAACAAGTTGCGTGTGTGTGCGAGGTAAGATTTGCCGATTACGATAATTGATTTTAAACGCCTGTTATTCGGCGTTTCTTCGACGTGTTATGCGTGCACGACTTTTTCAACATGTGCCCGTCCAGATTTCGCCATTGTAATGCGATAGGCTAATTTATGGCGGTTTTTGTCACAACCTGTACATGTACACATTCTGGACTTCCGTTGGCATAAATATGCAGTGCTTCCTGGAAAGAATTAACATTTATGTCAACAGAATATATTACCAAAATACCTTAAGTCTTCAAAATCTTTAAATGTATTATCTGTTTCAATCTAACATTCACTTTAAGAATTAATGTCGCTATTTTGCCGAACATGACACCACAGTTATCATTATTATTATTCTTGGTTACTCTCATACCACAATCTCCTTTCTAATACACAGCTCAAAATGGTCTAAGGAGCATACAGTATTTTCAAGTTTCCCTGAAATGTTGGATTACCCTACTGTTAATTGTGCTTGAAACTTGACATCCGCAACAAGAAAACCGTAAAAGTACATAAAAATGCACACAACAATTGGTATTCAGTAATTTTATTGAAAATATTATTTTATAACAATATTATTCATGAATAAAGCTTCCTTCCAACTCTTAAGAAAACATTTTCCGTTTCACATTTGCCCTAATATGCTGTATTACCACTTCTAGAATTAACAACAGCCTGACATCTTCTGGGCATGCTTAAAATGCATCGATCAATGACATTTTGTGTTAACAAATTCCATCTCGCTTAAGAGATTTGCAAATTCAGGACGGATTTGAATACTCCAGATAAACGGTGTTAGCTTTCTTTGGACCATATCCCATACATGCTCTACTGTGTTAACGTCTAGTGATTGAGGAAACCATGGCAGTACATGAATCTGTTCATCAGTTAGCCAGTTTATCGCTCTCTCAGCGGTATGTAGACGTGCATTTTCATGCATATATCGTAAATCTGGCCCGGCCATATGTGCAAATGGTTGAACAACAGGTTGTAGAACTTGCCCAATGTATCGGTGCTGAGTCATTGTTCCATCTATGCAAACGAGCTCTGGTCTATGGTTGAGAATTACTCTGACCAAAACCATTACAGTCTCCTAAAAAATTATGGACCTCCTGAAAGTGTCTGATTCTCGCTGCTTCTCCGCGCCCGCGCCAAACCCTTACTCGTTTGCTATCTGGCCGAAACCCAAACCTAAACTCGTCCGTGAACAGAACATTGCCCCATTCTGCTTCTTGCCATTGCACATTTTCCTGTGTCCATCTTAAACGAAGTTCGCGATTTCCCTTATGTAATGCAGTAAATGTAACTGGACGACGACTACGCAGATCTGCTTCACGTAGACGCGGTTTCTGACAGTTTGGTCTAAAATTGTTACTCCGCCCAAATTCTGGAGATGGGAAACAAGCTCCCGCGCCGAAATTTTGGATGACGCCGGGTCTGCATAATAATTTTTCCGATCATGGGCAATTTTTGTGATGCATGTACCACCAGTTTTTCCTTCAGCCACATCGCCTGCTTTCTGGCGCCCATAGTCTACACTTTACGGTGACCAATTCAGTTACAACTTGATTTTGTATACAACCACCAATTTTAATTACTTGTAGCATTTCATTCCTAGTCAAATGGCCAATTTAATCACAGAATACGTTGAAAGTTTATTTGATCGGAACTGCTTCGAAAATCTTCTAAATAACGTATGTTTCTTAGACCATTTTGAGCAGTGTATTTATTAGTGCAAATTGAGAGTTCATGCGACTCTTTTTTAATATTTTCTCACAACGAGGAAACTGCCAAAATTTAATAAAAAATAAAGTAAAACTTAATGTTTTGCACATATTACATACCAAATTATAGCAAAAACTTTTGCACTGGACAAAGTTATTAAAACTGTGCCAATACCGCTTTCAGCTTAAAAGAAATCAGAGCTATTTCCTCAGACTTAATTGAATTATTCAATTTGTTCATTTAACAAACTTCTGTTCTTAATTAATCAGGCTAAATAACTAAATCAATGGGAGAAAAATAAAAACAGTTACTTATGGTTGTAATACATATTTAAAAAGGCAGATAGAAAGAAATTGAAATAAGCCTTAACGAAGCCCGACTGGTGAATTATAAAATATCTACATATTTATCTCGAATGCAAAGCCTTAAAAAACTTATTTAATATAGTAATGGATTAAGTTATTGGTAAATTTCAAACAAATAAACTTCAGCATACATTCAAGGGATTGTATTTGAAATTTACCTCATGAAACGTTATGTTCTTAATGGGTATCTCTCTTTCAATAAAAATCTCCGGTCTTAAAAATAATTTACAATAAAAGTAACCAACATATGAAGAATGTTTCCAAATTTGGATATTTAAATTTAGCAAAATACAAAAGATATTTAAAGTAATCGCGGAATTTCTAACTTTGATAATTTTCAAGTTAGATAGAAGTTTTTGATTGCTATTACACATAGAGTTTCGTCAAGTGCTTACTACTACATGGACATTATGTTTGTATAGCCCAACATTTTAATTAGCAATTACAGAGCACAGATTTGGTAAATTAATTTATTTTATCGAATATTTTCAACTCCATTAAATAAATAAAAATATTATGAGTCATATTTACATTTCTAGAAACATGTTTTGACCTGTAACCTAGAGCATGAAATTAAATCCATAACTAATCATACTAGGAAGAGAATACTTTTCTACAGATATTCACATCAAATAATAGATAAGGAAGACATCTGCTCGGATAATTCAATGGGAGCCCATGCAGAATTACATTCCGCTACTTCTTTTGGTTAAATTTTGCTCCACGTTTTTTTTTTGCACTTGAAATAAGATCTGTGTTTTGACGGTAGCATAAGTAGATACTCCTCGACTATCTCTTCATTGGAGAGCAACAACTCTGTGGTCTCTCCTTCATTCACCTTTCATCTATCTTTCCTTGGATTGATGGCAGTAATTTCTTTTGATACTTCTTCAGAGGTTTCCGTTCTTTTAGAATTCTAACGAGTTCAGTAATTATAATGTACCTATATACACAGATAAATAATAAAGCTACCTTTCTACTACTTTTCGATTCCTTTTGGTAGTACCCTCGCGTCCCTTCGTTTGCTGTACTAAATTCA
The DNA here is from genome assembly GCA_031763485.1 of Osmoderma eremita. Classification (NCBI taxonomy): domain Eukaryota; kingdom Metazoa; phylum Arthropoda; class Insecta; order Coleoptera; family Scarabaeidae; genus Osmoderma; species Osmoderma eremita. The sequence continues at coordinate 4,835 of JARFOC010000702.1, read as the reverse complement.
ATTAAGTTCAACTTTAAACTCTTAATAGGATGGTCAAACTTCTTCCTATAATAAGGAAAGTACGTCTTCTTTTGTGCGAACATCCTCATTATTTTAGTTGGACCAGGAGGAAATTCCCTTCTGAGAGGAGTAAAAGTTATCCTAAAGAGATGGGTATTATCACAATAATTGCATTCAAACCCATTTATATACAGCGAGATTGATATTCTAATGGTGAAAATAACTACTACAAGTTCCTTAAAATACACTTACATATATAATTAAATCCATTTGTAGTCTGTGTGTTTTTCCATCCTTGGTAGTGAAGGTTTTAAATAAAATGTACATGTTTCTAGTTATTATACTGGGGTAGAAAATCAACATCTGTTAGTAGGAGCGAACCATTTGTATAAAAGGTCACCTTGGTTGCCAACGTAGTACATCTAGGTTCTTCACTCTCGCTTCTATCAGTCCGATTCGGCAGCGTCCTAGCAATAATACATTGAAAACGGCATATTGTTTAAAAATTTTCCGTATCTGTATGTATATTTTATCTTATGCAATGCTCAGTACACTAGTCTAGTAAACTAACAAAGAAAAAACACAGTGTTCGGAATACTCCTCTCGCACAAAAAATTAATTAAAACGGGACACGTGTTTCGGGAATAAGTGGATTGCCATCGTCGAAGCGTATTTCGGTTATACGATTTAACGATGGGAATCCACGTATATCCGAAACACCTGTCCCGAATTAATTAATACATTGTGCGGAGGAGTAATCCGACCAATGTGTTTATTGCGCTGTCCCATAGTCCTTGCAATCTTTACTAGCAAAAAATACATAAATTAAATAGGAAACCTTCAATTACAACATAACTAACTTACGGAATTCCAGTCGCTCCTAAAGAGCTCTTCAGACGAGGTATTCATGGTGGTTCGTCACTGCGCTACCTATCCCCTTGCAGACTTCATAGGTTCCTTCTTGCTTCCTCGCAGATTTACCTCCACTGTCTCCTATCCTTCATCTTTGTTCTCCACGCCGTGATTCCCATTCTTCTGATGTCTTGTATAACTTGATCCTTCCACCTTGCCTTTGGCCTTCCCCTAGGTCTGTTGGCGTGTGGCTTCCAGTTTGTAATTTTGCGTAATATTGAATCTTCTTGCTCTCTATTTACATGCCCATGCCATCTCATTCTTTGTGACTTTATTGCTCTCACCACATCTTCTCCTTCTAGAATACCATTTATCTCGGAGCTCATTAACTGTCTGTATGTTCCCTCTTCCCCTTTTTGCAGTCCGAATATTTTCCTTATTACTTTCCTTTCAAAAATTGTTATTCGTCTTTATTTGTCAGGCACATTGTTTCTGCCGTGTGCACAACCACCGGCCTTATGGAACTTTTGTATATTTTTAATTTGATTATCCTGCTTATTCTTTTGCTTAACATTAGTTGTTTTTATTTGTAGTACGCTTGATGTCCTAGCTGGAATCTCCCGATTCCTCTCGTTCTTACTGCTTATCATAGTTCCAATGTATTTAAATATTTTGACCTTCCCAAATTTATATTGCCTCACCTGTAGATCTGTGCCATCATTAGGTCTTTCCTCCCTTGTTACCTCCATATATTTTGTCTTACTTTGGTTGATTTCCAAACCTATTTCATTTGCTTCATTACTTATATTTAATAGTGTTGCTTCTAATACTGTTCTATTCCTTGCAACTATAGCCAGATCATATTTCTATAGAAAACATAACTAATACACATGGATATTATCAATAACTATGTTATTCATTATTTAAAGTAAAAAAGTTATGTCTTTTTACGAGTTGCATTTCAATTCCTTAAAAGAATTCCGGCTCAAGGAGTAAAATAAATGTAAGTTACCACCTTGATGTAGTCAAATATTTTCACCCTTGTATTAACTCCCTCAAAATGATAATTATTCACAAACGGAATTACTACATTTTTTAGTTATACATATTTAACCCTTTTTCTTCAACCGCAATGTGGAGATAATTTCCTCCGAGAAATTTTCATTTGTGTAATGTATATGATCAGAATCAGATTCTCTTAGAAGGATAATGATTCGAAATAATAATGTAAGTACCTCGCACAAGCTAAATAAGGCACACAAAAGAATAGATTTTCTCAACTGGTTTTGAGTAAACATTCCTCAATAGAACATTCTGTGAATATTTTTCAATTATGTAGCATAGCCATTTTAACTTTCCGCCCTTCATGTTAAAAGTATTTCCACTAAACGGATGAAATATGAAACTAACTTCTTCCCAGGGGCCACAAAAGAAATTGCATCTTCCAAGAATAAAGCTAATACTGTATCGGAGATGATTGAGTAACACATGGTGACAAATGAACGAAAATCATGATAAAGGGACGTTTTTAAACTCCCTAAATAGTTAAACTTATGAAAAATGGGGGACTTCAACTGGGAAAATGCGTTTTGGAGTTATTTATCTTCGCGAAGGTAAATAAGCTACGAAGGAAGAACCTCTATTTAAAAAGGGACATAATCGCTAGACTGAACGAAAATGTCTTCGTTGCGTCTCCATTTAAGAATTATCGAAATTAACTTACCACAATGAAAAATGAAAAGCGGAAATGTTCTACGGAGAGATTCAAATTTTATTTTAATTGAGTTACTTCCTTCCTCTTCAGTAAAATGAATTTAACTCACAAGTGCTACACTCCCGATATCTCTTATTTCGCAGTCAACGTAAATAGTTCAAAGTAAGTTGGAAGCATACTAAACTAGTAGCGTCATCATTTATTTTCGGTAGTGTAATAATTGTATTTTGCATCAGCATATTTTCCGTCGATAACCAAAGTGTGCTTGTTATAAAAAATACGTAAACTTTGAGAAATAATTTTTCCAAACAAAAGGTATTTTTCGAGTAAACTTAATGAAAGCTTGCAATAACTACTCATAAAATTAAACTGGAACAAGCAGATATATTATAGGAGATTGATATATTTCTTTAGGCTTCAAAGTTAAATATACAGACTGGAAGCGATGCACCTGGTTATAGGGCACCTTGATTTACGTGGCCGACTTTAAGAAGGCGGGACTAGTAATAATCGAAAGATTCACGTTACTTGAACTAGTGGAACCGTTAATATGTACATTTTCACTAGATCGTTAACCCTATTTAGGTGATTATACAAATACAATATGGAGATTAATGGGTAAACCCGTTCCAAAAATTGCTCATTGGTCTTATATTTATTCATAATAATTTGGCAAAATTCAATTCATCGGAATTGTTCCTCACCGAAAATTTCTTGTGATCTGTGTATGTACTTTATAGCAATGAATTTGTTTCCACTAACGCGTAGATTTGAATATCAAAAACTTCAGTTTGATTTCAAGGTGTATTTTTAATTTTTGAATTAGCAGAAGTTCCCATGGTCTCTGATGCACGAACCGTATTTTGTATTGTTCCAATGTGGAAATTTAACTGCAAATAAATCGCGAGTAACTTTTGTCGAATTGCCAGCATAATATAATTTTATTGTTTGCATTTTCTCTCCAACAGTATAGTAGCCCATTATTAAGTATAAGTATGTACACTCCCTGAGAAACCACGAGTGACTAACAACTGTATCTAACGGGCCAAACCTCGTCTATGATGGTCCACCGCATAATTCTTACTTTTGGGGGACTCCCTTTAGCTAACGGATTATGTCTATTTCCTGTTAATCCACAGTAATTTCTATAACCAGGTGGCTTCAATTCATGCGATATGTTTGTACTTTTCTCCTTAGTGGAAGCAAATATTGGATCAATGGAACTAACCATGATCATGATATCATATATTATTTGATAGAAGTAATAAAATACGGTTTTAGTTCAAAGGAATCCCTTTCGGAATTATGTACCTTCAAAATTGATCTGGGTACGTTCACAAATATACATACTTGCGACATATTAACGTATATGTATATTTAAACACAAAATATTTTATTAATTAAATTAATCAAAACACATGTTTTATTTACAAATAACTCATTTAATACGTTGATAACAAATATCTGTCTGATCCCAGTAAAACTAATAAAAGAATATAATCTCTTACACATGAATGATGCAAGAAAGATAACGCTAACGTAGGTGCAGTCTTATGATGTACCAAATCTATCATCTAATATTGCTAGTCATTGTAACCTGATGCAATATACTGTTACTATTTTATCAACACAGCAAAAGATAAATTTATATTATTATTATTATTATTATTATTTATATTTTATACGTTATCAATGTTTCCAGATCTTAAATGAGACTCGTCTGTTGTTCCTTTTTTCTCTTACAACAGACTTATTTAATATGATGTAATCCTACCGTCTAGCTGACAGTATGTGAGACAGACACTTAAGGCTTATCATTACTTATTTTTTTATAATGTCCCGACCGAATTATCTGTAGGCACTACAAGTTGAATGTAACCGCGTAAGTTAATGGGTACGTACACTTGACAAAAATTCTGATAGACGGGAAGTGCAAATTTCATCATTGCCAAATTATGTAATATCGTGAGTGTAACGTTTAGAATTCTATAACTAATAACTTTAAAACGATATACATTGATTTAGACAAAATAGAGTGGTGAATTTATTACAACTAGTGATTGTAAATTTACCGATTTTTTCATTTACCGGTAATTCGGTTAATGAAAATGAAAATACCGGTTTACCAGTAAATTACCAGTAAATTTGCTTTTTGAAAAACAAAATTTAGATGATAAAAGTATGTCATTTTAATTTCCATTTCACATTTTTTATTTCAAAGATATAGAATATAAAAATTAAAGTATTATTCTAAACAAACTATAATAAA
>JARFOC010000701.1:0-35121 GCA_031763485.1 Osmoderma eremita | reverse complement strand
AGGATGGCAACTTAGTTGCCGAAATACGTATCCAGGAGTTCTTCACTCATCGAGGTGGTAAGGGTATTTTTTATTATAATTAATGATAAAATTTTAATTACAAACATATTGGTACGTCAGTCGAAAAAGTTACACCCCGTGGTTTCTCTGCACTAACACGAACAACAGGCATTGTATGAAAACTTTATTCTACGCCCTTCAAAGAAATTGTAGATGTTAGTCCTGAGATTTCACAACACCAGAGGGGTGCTAGAGCTATATCTTTGGGATAACACCAGACAAGAAAAGATTTGCAAAATACACTCATCCAATTACGGTAGTTTTTCAGTGTGTTAACACAGCGATAGGCGACTCGCAGTTTCACCATGTGACAGATTCTTGGTGTGTTTGATTACACTTTCGGTATTCGGGTTGTTAATCGCATGAAAAGTCAGTGAACTCATATAACTTCATACTTTATTCAATATAAGAATCACTATATTAAATTTGGTTAATATCACTGCATCATGCGTTCTTAATGAAACATCATAACGTCTCTATAGTTATCTACAGTATCCTTACAGTGTTCTGTTAAAAAAAGTACACATATTAAAAGGGTAATTGATGTTCAAGAACGAGCTAATCTAGTAAGTGTTGTAAAATTTACTACGTGAAAGTGTTCATGTTTGATCTTTCATCTAGAACAATTACCTAGAACAAATATTTTGTAAAAGAAACTAGTTGAATTTCAATTTCTATAATCCTTGTAGCATAACTATATTCATTATGCTCGTGTAAAGTACATGAAATATGCAGATTTATTTTACTTCAAACTTTCACATTTTCTCTTACATATTTCCTTCGTTAGCGCAGTGTCCAAGGTGCTGCTCCTTCAGCTCGACCCTCTAATTTTCAGTGGCAGCCTCTTGTTGCTTCTCTGTCACAATATCGGCATTTTGTTTCAGAAAGTTCAAGTCGAAGGTAAGTAAGTCGTTCCTGGTGGATATTGATAACCTCCTTTATTATCGCCTTCACATATTCCACCTCTTCTGATCAAGTCGTCTCTGCCTTGTTTTTCATTCTGGTCAGAAGCTCCATACTTTCTGGTTTGATATAACCCAACTCTATCACTTGGATCACCTTTTCGTTATTCTCCTCATTCCTCCACCTAGTAGACTCGTCCGATATAAAAAAAAAAAACTCCGAAAGGGCTTATATAGTGTTCATCAGCAAATCTGTGATACCACAACCTTTATTTTCTCAACGTTCACCAAACAGCAATCATCGCCTGCTTGTTTCCCTCTCGCCCCATCGTATCTTCGATTGGCTGGTCACCAACCCCATCTTTCTTCACCAGACTCTCATAATTCACTAGACATATGGTGGCGACATCATCTCGTTTAGGAGACGTTCCATTTCGGTATCTAATCGAAGAGGTTCCTCACCTTTGTTCTGGTTGATTTTCAAGATCTGTATGGAGCTGAACCTGGCGATTATGTCTGGAAATTCCCCATCTTCTAAGGGAAGCGAGTGTTTGCAAAGATACAGATGCCATCGTCAACTGAGAAAGCTATTGTGTCACATTCTGCAACACCTTTCATAGTGGCGATGTCAAATGCGTTCTCTAGAATCTCACCGACAATTTCACTGGCGATGCATTTAGTCAAATTCGACATGCCCGGACACGTTGACAGAAAATTAAGAAATCAAACAGCATTAAATTAATTAAATTAAACTTTGTAAGTGTTGCAAATAGCACAGCGCCCGTAAGGAAATTTTGATCGTATATTGCTAGGATTTTCTTTGAAAAGCAGTTATGAATAAACCGCGATCTGTTGGGATTGAACAGAAAACACTGGAAATTTTTATGAATTCGTTAAGGTCTGCATACTCATCATGACCCAATTAAAGAAAATTTAGCTTTTATATATTACAAAGGACGTGTCTAAGGAACGTCTCTGCTTAGTTGAATGCAAATCTCCTATAAGAAAATACCTATGAAAAACACTTATTAAAAAAACTATTTTGAATGTCTAAAGAGCAACGAGTGTGTTAGACATCATCATAATGTTTAGAAGTTTATGGACATGTGAACCAAGATTCAGGGGATTATCAGGAAAAATTAGTGAATTAGTGGAACGCATACTTATATGACAAAAGGTTATGTTGAAAAATAGTAACGAATAGCTCAGCCTGGACAGAAATGGGTAAAAAAAATGGGGAAATATTCAACTTATTAACAAAACCTTAATCCTAATGACAAAAACTTATTTTTTAAAACATTTACGAATATTTAAGCCTACATCAGTGTGTTGGAATTCAACAGATTTCAGAAATTTATCTTAGTTCTTAACCAATCTTCTAATACTTACCACCAAACATGAGCAGAATAATAATCACTAAACCGGATAATATATTTTATCTGTACAAGTTCAATTTTTGATTCTATTTTAAAAGGTTTAATGCATATAGTGATTTGCAAGTTACAATTACTTCTCTTTGTATATACAGGAAGAGTTTTTTCAGATACATAGCATGGGATCTCGCAAACCGGCGAAGATAGAGAGACAATCAAATGGGGAGCTTTACGAGTTCAATTGAATGAGCCTTTTCTTTTTTGGAAAAAATGCATGACTAACTAGATATCTCGAAAAAAACTGTTTTCTTGTTATTTCGTTTAGTGCTTGTAGCTCTATTATTATTGACTTTAGCAAATTGGTGCAAAGAAGAAGGTTTAAGGTAAATATGTGCTGTACAAGTCTAACACAATTTTTTATTTAATCTATAATCTATAATTTATGAAATATAACAAAAAGATTGTGTTTTCTTTAATGGAAATGACTTCATAAAAAGAGGTATTTCTTCAATGATTTCAACCAAATAACACTTGACATAATTTTTTTTTACAAGTAAATAAATTACAGCCATTTTCCCCTTTTAATATCTGCTCACTGTTCAGGTAGTAAGCTATGGAAACAATTAATAGATGCAAGCAATAACTATTAACGGGTGCAAATAACCTTAGTTTGCATTTAACGCTGATTAAGGTTTTGTAAATTAGCAACATGATTTTTTTCTAATCTAGAACAGCGTGATATAGTTACATTTTGTGTCATAAGAATACCGTACAAGCCGCTAAACACTATTTCGAGTGGTATTTTGACCATCGCCAGACTTCTCTAACTATCTTTAAGAGATTGTATGATAAGTTGGGGGAGTGCGGTTCTTTCTGTAATCTAAATCAGACTGCAAGAGGCATTAGTGAACAGACGGAGGTAAATGTATTGGCACATGTAATCCAAAGTGCATCGATTTCAACCCGACAGATTTCAATAGAAGCAGAGACGGCACAACGTACGGGTACTGAAGAAGCCCAGCTTTCATACCTATAAATTATCAGTTCTCATGTCTCAAATATTACAGCTTAAATAAAAATTTGGGTCAGACTATCTTATACAGCACATATTTACCTTAAACTTTCTTCTTTGCATCTTTTTTCTAAAGCCAATAATAATAGAGCTACAGGCACTAAACTAAATAACAAGAAAGCAGTTTTTTTGAGATATCTAGTTAGCCGTACATTTTTTTCCAAAAAACAAAAGGCTCACTCAATTGAACTCGTAAAGCTGCAATTCTTTCCCCATTTGATCATCACTCTATCTCCGCTAGTTTCCGAGATCCCCATGCTATGCATTGGAAAAAAACTCACCCTGTAATATAAGTAAGGTTTCTAAGTTTCCAATATAATTAGTCAAATACAAATATCAACTGAAATGGTTTTAAAATTTAATTAGTTTTAGATAGCATCTCTTTACGTTTTCTTTTCAAATACGTCCTTAATTAAACATCTGACAGTTTTATAAGATATAACTGTTTATCTAATGTATTTTAAACCCTCAAGGTTTAAACTGAACAGCATTCTACTTTCTTATCCGGAATCATATTTCTTCCGAACACAATGGCATCCTCTTCGAAATAATATATCCCACAAGGAAAAGGCAATAATCCTACTATGTATACATAATTGAGACACACTGAGATAATTAGAACTCCACAGTTAATTAACGATCGAAAATAGCCTAGTTGACGGCTATCAAAATTTTATTTAAATGCGTCGAGCCTAATTAAACGATTAATTACGACCAATAAATATACATTATTAGCAGTTAATAATCCTATAAAGGCGATAACCTAACTGAGGCGGTGCGGTGTCGACCTAAGACACTGGACAGTCACAATGCTGCTTGTATATATCTAATATGTTGGGCATCGCATATACAATGTGCATCAAACACAGGGTGTTGGAATACGGTTCATTGGGAGAAAAGTATTGGAATAAAACAAACGCAGGAAAACAGAAAAAGATACAATAAAATAAGGAGCTAATTACGTAATAACTATATTTGGCGGTTTTATGTCGAACATGTAGAAAAACTTCTCGTTAAATCCTATCAATTGCGCGTGTTGGAAGAGATTCACTTGTAGATGCTGTATATCTCACCAACACCATAGATGGCTTACAAGCATCAGTGTGGATCCCGAAGATATTGTATTCTTTTAAGGACCAATAAAACGGATTAAGAGACTAGGACATTCTTAGCGAAAATCAAAAATTAAATCAACAAAATTTACTTTCTAATTTTCTTTAACTAATTACTCTTACTGCCGCTACACTGTTTTTTAGCTTAATTTATAACTTTGGTGTCTCAATCCTTCAATCGGAAATGACCTCAATAGTTAGTGAAACTTTCATATCTGTTTTCAGAATGACAATGCAATGAAATTTTGTGAATGTAAATATTATGTGTATAAATCATGAAAAAATGACGTACAAAGTGTTATATTTACTTGGATAATGTGCTGATATATGACGCTCGGCTGTACTTTGCATCAGAAACATGTATCTTCAGCGTTCAGCAATAGTCTGCCAACATAGCAAGGCTCTATTTACCTTGGTACCATCAGCACTTTCACTTAGTGTTTTGTGGAGGTTTAGGCACAGGTAATTCCGGACTGTGAAGTACTGGTCGCAGTGCAGATGGAATATTAGGATATTTTACAGTATGCTTTGATTTAGAAGTCACAACCACTTATATTTGTTAGACAAAAATAGCAATCGGTAATATGATCTGATGGTTCCCTCCAAATCATAGGAGTAGCAAAAGGTATATGTCATTTAGCATTTGCCCACGCTGTAAGAAGTCTGACACACGCAACACAACTAATATGGGGAGCCCAGATTTTATCTTCATCACCTACTTTACACTTGAGAAACCGCTCATAGCACCTTTTAAAGGAGAGGTGTAAAAGACCGTTTTTGATATTTAAATGTCAATTCGCTGCAAATGTAGCAAAAATTGTTGCGGTGGTTTACACGTTCCCTTGGCATTTTTACGAGTGGTCAAATCTTCGCGGTTTCACTACAATAGCTTGAACGCATCACAACGCAACACTCTTTAAAACGTTAATGTCAGTGTATATGTTCACTCACGGAGCTCTAGCCGACAACTGAAATAACAAGAGATACTATCTAGGAATGGAAAATGCAGGTCTTAACACGTCAAGCGACGTCAAACATTAACCATTGCATGCTGCTTGATCAGTTAGCCAACAACTGAAATAAGGTCAAGATATGTTTTGTTATACTACATATCTATGCGTGCATATTTTAGGTGGATAAGCGAATATCCTGGAACATAAAAACTAAGTGTGCTGGAGAAATTCTGAAAACATAATTGATTTCAGCCTGCAAAAGAATATGGGAAAAAATTTTTTTAACCCGTGTAATTCTACATTGTTCCTTTCACTCGTGCTTCTTTTTCAAACCTCTCAATCCATCTTTTCCCTGGTCCTTCTCAAAAATGTTTTCATGTTACATTCGTTTCATATACTCTTTTCGAAGAAAAGAGTATATGGAAGATATAGACCGATCCGACAAATCAAATCAATAAATATTAAGCCGAAAATAGATAAGGTCAACTTCTTCTTTCATATACTCATATATACTCATATACATCTATTTTCGGCTTAATATTTATTGATTTGATTTGTCGGATCGGTCTATATATTTTATTTCCTAATCTATCACCATTCGTTCTGTGTTCGATCGTACGTAATAGCCGCATTTCCACTGCATAAAATTGGTGTCTTATGCATTTCAGTCATTGTCCTTTCTCACTACTATAACCTTGCTTAAAAATTCATTCTTCAAATGATCTATCGAGGGACCATCATATATATCTCTAACAATATGATATGGTAAATTGTTAATAAAATGTTAACTTAATGAAAATACTAAAATCCTAAAATACAAATAATTGGATACGGTGGCTTAAAATAGTAAGAATAAAAAACAAAAAATACCCTTACCACCTTGATGAGTGAAGAACTCCGGATACGTATTTCGGTAAAGGAAAATAATGTAAGACGTAGCACTCTGGGAGATATGCACCACACAGAACACCATTTGAATTACTTGAATAATAATCAATCAAGTGGTGTTCTGTGTGGTGCATATCTTCCAGAGTGCGACATCTAACATTATCTTTCTTCGAGGATTCTGCTGAGGATGGCAACTTAGTTGCCGAAATACGTATCCGGAGTTCTTCACTCATCGAGGTGGTACTAAAATCGTATCAAAGAGATCATATGTCATTACAGCATACATAGATATATTGGTAAGATTGCGGACTATCTACACGTATCTGAAGCTATAAAAGAAAATCGTGGGAAGCCACAAAAGACGCATTACGATTAAACGGGAACAGGTGCGCCTATATCTTCTATCTGTCTGTCTCTCCCTCTCTATATCTTTCCTTTTTTTTGATTTCACTAATGATTCCCTTTGGCGTTTGGAAATGTATAGAATTACCCGGTTTCCTGTTTGGTTTCGGTCATCCAACACTTTAATGCGGTAATTTATGTCGAAGAGTGGATTCAAATTTATCCAAAGCTCCCGAGTTGACGATAATTTCAGTACTTCCTCTGTCTGTGTGTGTCTGGTGGCATCGACTTCAGATTAGATTTAATCCGAAACACGCGGGAGGAGAATACAAAGTGGAAGAGTATCCTACAGCGGCGGCGGTACAAAGAAGCTTCAAGGCAACGCAGCACAACAACGAACGGCTCACTTAATTGATTACGCATGAATTTTTTCGCCTTTCTCGTCTTTCGCTTATCGTAAGCCGGGTTGAAGCCAGTCGCCGTCTCGCTCATTACCGTCCTGTTCGTCCCGTCCATCCGTGTCCGTTGGGGCCTTTTCAACGTCACTGACAGTCAGTCAGTCCTCTTGGAGGGCTTCCAATTAACGCCCGTGAATATTCACGGACCACTCAGCCTTCGGAATTAAAAACCTCCTCGATGGAAAAAATCGATTTACATATCATCGATTGTCCTTCGGGAATTAATTAAATCTGAACTTAACGATTAAGCGGGGCCTCGAAGGGAATATCTGATTATTAAGAGGGATTTTCTTCTACTGTAATGTACATTCCGAGTTGAAGGCAGAAGATTTATTGTAATTGATGCTAATAAAGGATTAAAAAACACCCACAGGGATTTTTATTTTTGAATCCTAATCTTTTGACGTTGTCAAATTAATAATTTTTGTTCTTGGTGTGGCGACTAATAGGCTCCGAAACTTCTCTTAAATACGCTGAATATTGCAATGTATCAATGTATCTTAGTCATGTGGGTGTAATGTTAATTATGTCAAAATATTGCACAACTGCACATTTGTTAGTTCCGTTTGATATGTTGTCAGATGTGTAAGTAGGCAACTTTTGGAAAATAACTAAAAAATAAAATTTTGAAAAGTACGAAAGTTTAAGTATTTACGAATATCAAAAGCCAAATAATGGTTATTAAGTACGATTTAGAGTAAATTACTGTATAAAAGAACTACAACGAATTTTGGCAAGATTAAATTTGATTTCATAAATATCATAAATGTAGTCACTCTTGTATTGTTTAAATGACATGTGCTCATCCCACTTCCTGTATGGCATTTCTTCACTCCTCCATCCCTGGTGGTTTCCGGTGGTTCAAGGCATTTCCAGAAAGAAGAGAGTCGATGGGGATGAAGCACGTAGCGGAAAGCCTGTAAAAACCGATGCCAATGTCGACAAAATCCGCGATCTTGTGCGTTCAGATCGTCGGTTGACGGTTGAATGATCGGGGGACGGTTGAAAATGGTCTCACACCACCGTTCATCAAATTTTGACCAATGAATTGGGAATGAGCAAGATCTGCCCGAAAATGGTGGCAAAAACCATGAACAAAAGGACATCAGGGGAGAAAGGTGCCTTGACTTTTAAAATCAATTGAAAATAAAGAAAATTTTTTGGAACATGTTATTACTGGTGATGAGAGTTGGGTGTTCGGGTATGACCCGGAAACAAAACGCCAGAGCATGGAATGGCACACTTCAGGCTCTCCAAAGCTTAAGAAACCAAGAATAAGCAAATCAAAGATCAAGAGCATGCTGATTTGTTTCTTTGATAGCCAGGGAATCGTTCACAAAGAGATCGTGCCTCAAGGTCAGACAGTTAATCAACATTTTTACCGAGAGGTTCTCGAAAGACTTCGAAAAAGGGTCATGCGTGTGAGACCCAACATCAAGAACGACTGGATCCTACATCATGACAATGCGCCTTGTCACACAGCAATTTCCATAAACGTTCTTTTTTGGCGAGTAAAAATATTTCTGTGGCTCTTCAGCCTCCTTATTCACTTGACCTTAGTCCTTGTGATTTTTTTCTTTTCCCAAGATCGAAATTTCATCTGAAGGGTCATCATTTTGGGACACTCGCAAACATTCAAACAGCTGTAACCGACCAGCTAAAGGCGATTCCAATATCCGAGTTCCAGCACTGCTATGAGGAATGGAAGAACCGTCTCCAACGCTGTGTGGGTTCCCAAGGGAGTTATTTTGAGGGAGACAACGTTCTATGGTAATTATATTCAAACAAAAATATTTAAAAATATCAGTCTCATTACTTAATTTACACACCTCGTATATAAATAATAAATGTGATAATTGATTTTAGGTTTTACTTTTCATAACGTTTATAATGTTAAGCACAGTATTATTTTTTTTTATATTTACCGAATTACATACGCATTTAACACCTCGAGATTATTACAATTTATATTAATTTACCTTGGTAATGGGAATCCAGGCATTCCCGAAACACGTATCATCCCGAATAAATGACTACTTTGTAATCCGAAGTAATTCGAACGGTGTGTTTATTGTGCTGCCCCACAGTGCTTGCAATCTTTACTATTACTTCTTAATAGAAGTTGATTTCGCAATTTCGCATTTAACCCTTCATTTTTGGGTAATCCCAAAAATGAAGCGTTAAATGCGAAATTTTGGGTGCTTAATCTCCCAGTAAAATTTTATATTTGTTGGCGATATTTGACGCACACGTCGACTGAAAGTCCTCAATTTTTAGCGAAATCAAATTCGAAAATCCAAATTGACATCCAACCCGTGTTGCAGAAAACTTGTATCAGAAGCTAATTTTTATGAAGAGTTTAATCTTATAAAATTTCCGACTTAAACGAAACCATTATTTCACTAGATACAATACTCGTCCTGTTTGTCTAATTTGGCATTGTTTCTTTTCCTGGCAAGTTTAATATTTTACATTCAAATTATAGAGTAAATCCACAGCGTCTGTGAATAAAGGGTATAAATCAAAGTATGCGCAAATTCACTTGAATACTTTTGCCGATTGCTACAGAATACAATTTCCTTGAATCGTTAGAAGAATAAATCTTTTTAATTGTATCACGAAAAATACTGATGTCATTGATACAATTAATTTGATTACATCTTCTATTACAAAGAATCAAGGTGCAACGTACAACGATTATCGCATGCCCGAAGAAAACATTGTCCTCATTAATTTAGCGAAATTTTCTGTCATTATTGGTCCAATGCCAGAAATATCCAACGACTAGCAAGGAAATCAATAACATATATATAATATAAATTGCACGTACAGTTACATTAAATATGCTTGGACACGTACACACGTAATGCAGACATTTCGATTATTCATTTTGTAAAAAAAAAACCCGGGCGCTACGAGCCAAAGCAACCAGCAGCAGTATTCATTGTTTACGGCTGGCAGAGAAAAATATTTAAACAAAAGGACGTAACGTATATCTGTATACGCATTTCGATATATTGTTGTGGGTAATATATTGTTTCGGCAGCAGTTTATCTGATAACCGAGTAAACAAAGTAATTTATGGCGTTCACCAACGCCAACAACGTGATGTTATGTTTTGTATGTTATAGACTATGTATGTGTGTATGTATGTATATTCCGCACCAAATAAACCCATTCGAGAGTCCACGCCAGTAAATCTATACTCTATTCGAAAAGTCGGGTCCAAAACTATAAATTTGTTAATTGAAATGAAACCTACATAATAATTCAAACAGAATTTACGAAAATATATGTCTGTAAGATTAAGATTACGCCATTGAGATGTGCGCAAGAGAGATTTTAAACAAAAACCTCAAGCACAAATCAATAAAAATTTACAGCGATAGTCAGGCTGCTTTGAAAGCATTGGAGGCGCACAAATGCCACTCTAAACTGATCTGGAGCTGTAAAACTATTCTGAACATAATAGGGGCGACCAATAAACTAACCCTAATCTGGGTCCCGGGTCACTCCCTCAGTCAAAGCAATGAGGCAGCCGACACCCTTGCAAAAGAGGATGCTGCGGGTTGTTTCCGGAGTCCAGAACCGGCAATTGGCATATCAATTTCGGTAGCCAAACGACAAATTTGCTTCTGGTTAAAACGGAAAGTACTCCAATTTTGGAGCAGTTCTCCTGGTTTGGTGCATGCGTATCTTACCCAATCATGTCAAAACCGGAGAATTGATCGTAAAAGGATCAAAATAATCACTTCTGCATTTACAGGTCACTGCAAACTCAGGAAACACCTACACAGAATCGGATTATCTGAATAAACCGAATGGCGACTGTGCATGGAGGATGAAGAAACAGTAGAGCACGTTATGTGCCACTGTCCGGCGGCCACCCGCATCAGGTTCTCCATTTTTTGGGAGGGTCATTACTACCCTAGGTGACCTGAAAAATTCCTAATACAGCAACATTCTGAGCTACCTCAAGGATCTGGACTTGTTGGATGAACTATAGGATGCCATCCGCTCCACAATAGGACCAAGCGACCGAAGTGGAAGGAGCGACCAATGACCCAGCGGATGACATCATTTCCTCAAGTAACTCAAGTAAGTAAATAAGATTAAAATACTTCCTGTCGAATCCTTCTACCATTTTGGGTATCGGACATGATCTCCGGTTCTGTTTCTTCTAATGGTATTCCCTTTTTGCCCCTATTTCTCTAATTTGCTCTAGCCATTTCCTTCCTCGCCTCCCTCCTCCTGTTTACTTGTATTTCTTGCTGCCATTATTTTTCTTCGTTATAGTTATGTCATGGCTGCCGTTGAGCCGTCGAATATGTAATAGGCTCACGCTGTTGGGGAGCGGCATAAATTATTGTTATTGACCTCCTCCCCTACTCCATTCCCCCTCCCCATGTTTCCCTTCCTCCACCCATGCGTGCATGGGTTATTATTATCTTTAATAAATGATTACAATACAATTGTGTAAGGAGCTGAGGTGTTGTACAACTCTTACATACTGTCTTAAGAATCTAACCAATCTAATCTACATTGTCTTATCTATCTAACGATCCGTTTCAAACTGTTGGTCGGGATGGCATTTTGGGAGGTATTAGTCACCAATTAATGGAGCGTAAATAAACTTGACTGCTTCCAAGTTCGCAGATTAGCTATCATGGAGTGAGCCTCATGTCGTCGCAGCAGACGGCCTGCCCCCTTCATCACTGGGTGTTGCATTCGGAATAACAGATCTTCATGTTCCTCACACTCTGAAATCGTACTTATCGTTTGATGCCGTCCTTTACTCCTCCAAGTGCGCTAATAACTATCGTTGTTAGCGTGATTTTGAATTTTGAATTGTTAACGGTTGATATTTATTTACTTTTTCTGCCACGCCTTGTAGTACAATGTTAACTGCCAGAAGGCACGACAGTTCCACTATGAATGTAGTTTTAGTTTTAAAATTGTCAATCGCCAGATCTGGTTTATTTGCACTTATTTCAACACTAGGCGCAAACGGGAAATTCCAGAATATCTTCACATTAGCAGTATAGGGCACATAGTGCCGTAACCGCATAGGTCTAATAGTAGTAATTCGTCTACACCGAGGCTATAATAAAGCACTACCAGAGGTGTCTCTTAATGTAAGGTGTAGCAGCATTTGTAGGTGGTTGAGTTGCCTAGATTTTGTTTGCATTTCCTACATGACACAGATTACCGAACAACCATTTTGCAAGTAAACCGGCTTCACTTGGAAACTGAAATGCGTGGCCTTTCGGAGCATTTTTATAATTACGTCGACAACCAGGGACGCAACACGTATAAACCATTGATAACACGAAAAGTAGCATTAAAATCCATTAAACTTTGCTTACCACTAATGCTGGCTTACCACTGTTGATTCACCTCTCTGTGCTGACGTAACGATGTGTGACGTCAGAGCACCGAGGTCTTTTATTATCCCTGATAATGATTTAGCCCCTTCTGAGGAAATCCCTTTGTCGTCCACTAAGGGGAATTAGGCATTATATTAAGAACCGAATTGATGTAACTTTGAAATACAGGATAATTGCAATTGAAAGAAATAATAAACTCTCAATCCCTAATTCGTATTAACAGGTAATTTACCTATTTCCTAAGCGATTTTTAGATACACAAACATATTTTGTAATGCCTATTTGTAATTTTATAACGGAAAATGATTTTTTACGTACCCAATAGCGCCTGTTGCTCTCCTTTGCTCACTTAACTTTTCGAATAGAGTATAATCAACGTGGCCCATTTAGATGAACATTTCTCCGTTCTAATTACAAACAGAATACTTCATTATCGTGGGTAAATAACGCACTTATACTGCATATTTATGTACGTAAAATGTAGCCCATTCTTTTTTCGATGCCGGCCATAAATTCCCTGGCACATTATTGTAGTCACTACTATAAATAGGCGCATTAAATGTAAATATACGTAAATATGCATCTAGTTATCGTCGAAATGCGTATTAATATTGTATATACAGTATAACAGTAGCGATTTACCGATTAGTACATACGTACATCCGCTACTGCATTCAGAATACCTACATTGCTATAATAATAATAAAATAATTGAAGTAATATGCTGATGGAAATCACGAAAAGGCACCGGGAGTGCCGCTGCATTTCAGCGTGGAGAATTAAATTTTCATGTAATATTGACGTATAGTGTAGGGTAATTGAATCTCCGCCAAATACGCGTAAATTATTTAAAACGGCCAGCGCTGAATTATTATTAAAATAATTGCATCAGTTGCCGTTCGTTGTTGGTAAATGGAACGTCAATATTTGAGAATTAATTCAGTGGAGTGATGAACCGATTTTGTACAGAGGCTGCCTGATTTAGTAGATATGCTACACAGGTTTACATTTAACCCTTGTGAATGCATTAGTTCTGATTAAATATATTTACTCGCATGCTGATGGTCAACATAGTTAAGGTTTTATTTTCTTTTTACATTATCGTATTTTATATATTTCCGTATACTCATTCAGAAATCAGTTTTAAAAATTTCCTCGTTACGTCAGTATTTTGAAATATTGCTTAAATAGGTTTTGTTAAGAATACATTTTACTATATTTATTTTAGCAACTTAGTGCGAGCTATTACCAACAATATTGTAATACCTAACACGTTTTAGCAAGTTGAACATGAAAACGAAGGTTTCTACGGCCAGAGTCAGTGTAATATAAACTTCTTCCGACTTTGGACCGTGCTATATTAGAGACAGAGGATCTCTATCTCTAACATAGCACGGTCCAAACCCGGAAAAATTTATCTTACACATGTTCTTACACATGAACATTTCCCGGCATATTTAAGACGTCATATCCATTGAACACACAAAGTATTGCTCTTTACTTTTGCTTAGAATTATTAGTAAAGTCTAAATAATGTTAATTTTAATTTTATTTTTACTTAATACGTGAATAAATCATGCAAAAAAGCACACAGTCATAAAGAAAATTGGAACTCCTTCTCAATCATAGGGGTGAAAAGGTATCCGCGATTGTGGCAACAACCAAATATGGCCGCAAGTGGAAGTACCCACCCAAAGTAGGGAAATTCAACTTTGGGTAATTGAATTAATGTTGGCAGTATTACTTCCAAAACCATCATGTTAAAGATATTTCTAACCTCCAACGTTCCTAAATGTGATGTTTTGGTAAAAAGTTCAAGTAAATTTCCTATTCTTTTTAATATTACAAATTCCATCGCCCCACCCACTATGACGATTTTGTTGCTTTTCTCGGTAGGCGCCGCTAGCGTACCACAATCGACAATAACAATAGTGGCAGACATCATCCTTTGTGCTATTCTAAAGGTAAGTAATAAATTTTGATTTTTAAGTAAATTTCTCGAATTTAATTTGCGTGTTTAATAGACATATCTAGGATTCACAAGTGTTGTAAATCCGGGTTGTTCAGGCGTTTATTGGGATAAAGAATCAATTCACTTTCATACGTTTCCAAATCATCCAGCAACATTAAAGTTGGAAGAAAATATGTCGCCTACATAATTCCGCAAATGTAGAACATCTTCGAATATGCTCTAGGCACTTTCATAATTCTGATTATAATTATCGTTCTCTAAAGAAGTACCTTAATTGTGATGCTATCCCTTGTGCACCCTCTTCAAAAATTATTATTTGCATTATCATCCACTTCTGAAAATGAACCAGGTAATTTACTTTCTTTAGAAAGTAAATTCGTCTTTGAATACATTTTTTCAACAAGTTGATCATGAATATTGCATTTCTGCTACACTTTCTTCTTCGGACAATAATTTCATCACCCTGTCTCTGTCACCAACACAAAATGAAGAGGTGTCATCCATCAATTTTAACAGAATTTGAATTTTTATTATATTTATAATTACTTACATGTTTTTTATCCTGTTTTTGAATTAATTTTTATTTCGAATTTGTAAGTTTTTTTAGATATGTCTGTGATTTCTGCTAATTAAACAAATTAGTCAATATTTCCACCTAATGTTTAATTCAACAATGCCGTAGCCAAATTTTTGATTATAATTTTTAATCTTTTTCTGTGAATATTACGACTATTAATATAATAAATAAATAATAAATTTTATTCGCAGAAATGATTAAAAGTCGAATTCAAAATATAGTGAGGGCATTATTAAATTAAATGTGGGATGTAAATACGACTCGTTGTTAGTGGGCGTACCACACCGATGAGATTAAAGAAAATCGAAACATATCTAAATTTTAAATGTCGCGCCATATTTTAAAAACACGATTCTGCCGTAGTGCCATGTTTGGCCGTGTACCCACCCATAGGGCGCTGGTATCAATATGTGTTTCGCACGAAATGTACAGAGTTCGCGTTTGTCTTTAATTGGTGTTCTGTGTTCTCAATTATGTTGCCATTAAAATCTTTTGCAAGGGTGACTTTTTCCCAACAGGTGGACGACATCTGGTTTCAAAATCCATTTTTAATTCCACATGGGGACTTTTCTTTGAGACAGTATGTTTAGGCTTTTTGTTACCTTCTCGTCGTAGTCTCATACAATATATTTTGTATATGTTATAGATTTATTCCGCTTTTTCAAAACTCTTAAAATGCGAAAAATATCTTTATTTCATCAAAAATATATTTTAAATTTTTCTTCCGTTCAAACTCCCAGCTTGTCGTCAGCATAAATCTAAACAAAATCATTGGTTGAATCCAGAAGTTGCAATTTGATTCCAACCAATGCAAAGAAGATACCTTATTAATCATTAATAATCTTTGTATACGAGTACATACATTACATAAAACTTGGAAATATTATGTTACTGCGTACAACTATAAATAACATTCTGAAATACCAAGAATCAACCCGACCTCTATCAGCAAACAGACATCGCAATGCATGCAAAGTATTTGCACATTCAGCAGGTATACTAAATATCCTACTTTCAAATGATTCCAGAGCAAAAAATCATTTGGCTATACTTATTAAACGGTTTCACAATGTATTGAATAAGTATTGGTGCACCGATAAACTATTATGTGCGGGACAGCCAGCCTGTTGATAACAAATTTGCTCCATTTTACATCCGATAAATTAGTAACAACTGGTGTAATTTTATTAGCTAGCATGGTTTATGCACTCGTCAAATTAGCATTAATAAAAAATGGACAAATATTTTCGTGGCCGTCTTCAGCCAAGTGGAGGCTCTGGGTACTGGGATGCATGGGGCCCTTTCGAGAGAAATTTAGAATCGATATTAATAGGAACTAACAACATTAGCGCCGGTATAATTTAATTTAGAAAATTTACGAACAAATGCAAACATACTTTAAAAATCTATATCAATACAAGAGGTACGTTCCTCGACTTTTGAGTGGCAAAATCACGAATGACATCTCCAAAATCTATCTCTCGAAGTAATGGACATCAGCGGCAAACTATTTTTCTGAAAAATTGTATTTCTCAATTCACGTTTGATTCTTTTCACTTTTGAAGTGGACCGTTCTCCACTACAGTTAGTGACCATCAGGCATAAAAAGATTCTAATTGCTTTTTTTATATACGGAAAAGCGTCTTCAATATTATTTTCTGTTAAAAGATGATATAATTCTGAAATACTCATAACCTCTTCACACTCACTATTGCGGATATCTCCCAAATACTCTGTTGGGTGCATTCCATCTCTAACCCTTTTGCGCTAACGTCACTGCAATAAATTCCTTACAAATTCGTCACAGCTACAAACAATCCATCCTTAATTAAAGGTGCAGCTGACTAAGCAAAGCATTTATCACATCCTAACAGTAAACAATTTATTCGGCTATTCGACTTGATAATGGGAATCCACGTATTCCCGAAACACGTGTCGTCCCGAATTAACCAATACTTTGTGCGGGAGTTGTAATCCGAACAGTGTGTTTATTAGTTGGGCGAAGCGAATAATTTCGAACGCTTTGGTATGTAAAGTAAACGAAAATTTTTCACGGATTAGCTAAGACTAAACCAGCAACCAGCTTATAAACCTTGTAATAGTAATCGAATATTTTAATTTATTAAGTAATTGAAAACTTTATCATCGATTCCGCTGCTGTCGCTGAGGTATGGGAGCCCCATTGATCGAGTGGCCCCGGACTCTAGCCCAGCGAGCCCATGCGTAAAGATGAGACGGCATATTATTACCCAAGATACCGCGCTTCGTATATGTTATGTGGATTTCTTGTAGCCCAAAAGCGTGCAACCGAGAGGTTATGTTTACATATGTGGAATGATTGGCATATAAAGAGACATGTTTAGCTCTAAGGACAATAACAGTACAAAGAGAGAGAGAGAGATTCATTGCAATAGATTTAGCCATTTAAACGTTTTTTATTTTATCCTATTCAAGTATTTAATATAATTTTTGATAAACATAGGAACACCAAAATATCAAAACAAGGCTTTGACATGATTTTTTTTTAATTTTAAACATTAGTAGAAGTAGAGTGTTTGTTTCTCAACAAAGAATACAGTAAAAACGATTTTATTTTTGTTATAATGCGTTTTATGCCCAAATATAATACAAATGAACTCTTTCTGTACCGGGTACCGTGTAAGCACATCTTCTTTCACCAGAACTTTCGTTTAAACTCTTGGATTTTTACGTATTCTACTCGTACACGACCGCTGCCGAGTACATTAAGTATTCCGACTATTTCCATTTTATATATTCTGGCAGTCTTTTTAGTGTCGCAAGCTCGCAAGTCGGTTTCCATTTACCGCACACGTATGTATGTGCCTAAAAAAACGCTGGAACTTCTAAAACACGCTCATACGTGTACATTGTTAACATACTAAAACGATTCCCCGAAATGTAACATCCAAAGACGTGCTGCGCGCACATTGTGACACATACGCACGTATGTACCAACCAAATAACACGCGCTCGAAAACACCAGATATTTCGCGTTAAAAGAATTTATTACACAATTAAAAGGAAAGCGTCGAAGTATTTAGATGACGAACGTCCTAGGCGGCTGAGTGGTTCCGGAAAAAGCGATTGTTTCGTATTCCTATCAAATGCCGCTTGTTGTATATGCGAGGGTACCGCCGTTACCAATAAAACTTTACGACAATGCTCGGCGCTACAACTACTGACGAAACGATAAATAAAGCGACGCCAGGATTGACAATGAGTTTTCAGGTACCCACCTACCTGAAAACACTTCATCCTTATATATGCGCAAAGAGTAATACTGTTATAGCTTTATGGCATGAATACTGTTCTAATTCAATAATTTTCGTCAGAGTCGTCCTGTAGTTGAATCGCCCAACAGATGCAATAGAGAACTATATGGCAACTGTGTAGTATCAACGCGTCATATTTTTATCATATTTATTATTGGTCAATAAGGGGGCTTCATAACGGCTTGCTTACGATAGGCAATCTGTAAAACTTCTTTGCATTTTTCGTATTTGTTTTGTGGTTTGGCTATTCTCACTTATTGTCTATTCAAATTCCCATTGCTCAACCTAACTTTGTATAACGAGGTTACCTGAGAAACATTATCAATTTGTATATTAGGGCGAAAATAATTAGGTTTTATGTCTGTTGCTTTAAATTTACCGGTGTGTGTACTGAGTTGCATTTCCTCCCCTTCAAAATATATTAATTTTACAACCAAAACATACTCCATAAACCGGATGGCGCTTAGTTAAACCGACTGGGATCTTCTCGGGAACCATAACCTGCGTCAATTACACAAATCCCAAATCTTAAAACGGAATTGTGACTGGCTCATCCGTCCTTTCCTATCTCGACACCGGTTGCAATATCTTACGCCCCTCCACGCTCATCCACTACACGTCACCGGATAACTTTATTTCGGATAGGGTGACGGTTTGAAAAAGACCCCGTATAAATTGGCGAGGCCCGCCCTCATCTCTGCGAAACCGGGCGATTAAGTAGCCACTCAAAGTGTCCCCTGATATATAGGCGCTTTAAAGAATCCGGACTGGTCCAGACGGATCACTGTTTAAATCCTACGCTGCCATACACCAACCGATATGCCGCTTTCAATCCTCTTAAATAATTTCCTGTGCAGCGGATCGTTCTTTCCACTTCGGGAGGCTTTGCGCTATAATTAGTGCGAATACTGAAGCGGATAGCTAAGTACGACCTATAGATTTAAGTCTCGTTGGAAGACATATCAGCCACGAATGATCTTATCTTACCGTCAATTTCAACAAAACTAACTTATATCGTGATCAGGGAAAATGGCGCACATGATTAACATAGGTACCTCGTAACCGTAAAAAGATGCCATTATAGGCGCATGGTCACCATATTAGCAAATGCAATGAAAGGGCCACAAGCATTAAAGAGGGACTCGAGTTTCTGCCTACCAGGCGTCATCAACGTCCCTTCGAATGGTAAACCCACTTTCATCGCTAATGCGTCGGTGAACTTATTGCGAAATGTCCCAGCCACTTGCTTGCGCCACGACATACACCATCTAGGCCCCCATCGCACAGCGCGATCGAAAATCATATTTTCAACTTCTTCCTACAAAGTTAAAATTGCAGTAATTTATTCTTGAACATTTGACGATAATAATAATATAATAATATAATAATAATAATATGCATCGTATTTACATAAGTTTTTCTATATTTGCTTTCAAAGTTCAGTAAAATTGAGACCTTATAGCGTATAGAAATTAGGGTGTAATTAAAAAGACTGTACCACAAGCAAATGCGCTTGTTTATTGAGGTCATTATAATATTGTTATACATTGCTAAGTGTATTATTAAGTCGCCTTACTTATTATTGAATAATGTTTACCTGCAACATGAAAATTAATTGTTTGTAACAGGTAATCGCATTATAAAAATTTGCCTTAAGTAGAGGATTAAGTTTAGTTCAACACAACCCTATGCGGTAATTACCTCATTCATGCTTAAATTGGCTAATTAGTTTTGTAAATTCAATAAAATTAGCCGCCAATATTTGCCTATTCAGAACGTATAACAGAAAACCCCATTTGGTACCCTAGCAGTTGAAACTCAACTTTGAGTCGAAACTTTATGCAGATTATTTTGTTGTTTTTCGAAATTTCTGATGTTAGAGTGGTTGTAAAAGATTGTGTTTTTGTTGCAGTAGTTTCTTTGAAAAATTATAACATAATGGCTGCGAAGAAAATAAGTGGATTGCTATTACACAAAGTCGCTATGAAGAATGATCGACTGAAAGTAAAAAACGAGCAATGTATCGGTTTATACTTGACACATACGGGCTTGCCGTAGAAGATAAATCAAGTAAAAATATTTTGTATTGGCTTCAACACATGTTTTTTCCAAGATATTTCCAATATTGGAAATCGTCCAATAGAACATCAAGTGTTTTTATGAAAAAGCATAATGTTTGGCTACAAGAAGAAATTATTTTTCCTGAATCTGTTCACTGCGATCGACCATCAACTTCGGGTATTCGAGGTCGTCCTTGAAAGAGTTTTGCTGAAAGTTCTGTTGTTATAAAAAGGCGTAAAACCGAGGTGCTCAGAAAAAATACTTCCGTAGAAGAACTTGTGCATGCTACTGCAATGAAAGTACGAGAAAGTGGAGTTATAAGTACTGCCGATTTGATAATTGGAACTACTTCAGCTACACCAACTAGAGGCAAACGTATAATGGAAAAATGGAAGAGTCCCGAACAAGAATAAAATGCCATGACACCTGAAGAGGCTTTGTCATTTATTATCTCGGGTGGTTTTACGAGGCAGCAATATATGCTTATTAGAGCAACAGCTGTAAAATGTGGTTGCAAATTATATCCAAGTTACCACGATGTTCTAAAAGCAAAAATGACGTTTTACCCTGAAAATATTACAATATCTGAGCAAACATGTGAAGTGCGTTTGCAAAATTTGCTAAATAAAACTTGTGAAAGTCTTTTATAATTTGCATAAAAAATACTCTTTGTACTTGTATTAAGTGATACCAATTTTTCGCGTTTAAGGGTTGTATTTTTGGGTAGGTTTGACAAATATGGGTTTTTTATGCATAATTTCAGATTCAGCATACCCAAAACCATAAACTTACTCAACTTTTAATGTAAAATGTGTTAAAACTAAAGAGCAAACAATTTCGATCGCGTTTTTCGCGTTCTGGACCACTGTGCATCGTGACACAAGCAAGTGGTTGGGACATTTCGCAATAAGTTCAGCGACGCATTAACGATGAAGTGGGTTTAGCATCCGGAGAAACGCTGATGAGGCCTAGTATGGTGGCCTATAATGGCAATTTTTACGGTTAATTGTTTTTGGCACTTTTGACGTTTCTTATAGGTACCTTGTGCCTCTTCCCATCAAATTGTTTAAATTTACCTATTGGGTGGGATTTAGGAATTTGGTAATAAACGTTGGGGTATTTTAGGGATTTATTTACTTTTTTATACATAGAGGGTAAAGATTGCAATGACTGTGGGGCAGCACTATAAACAAACTGTATCGAATTACTTCTCCCGCACAAAATATTAATTAATTCGGGACACGTGTTTCGTGAATACGCGGATTTCCAACGTCAACCGCATACCCGAATGAACGTAAATATGTATATTTACGTTCATGGTTACCGCTCCAGAAAATTTCAAGTGCCCTAGAACGAAAATCCTTTCTATCACCATCCTTCCTGGATATCAGCCAGGCATTCGATAAAGTCTGGCATGAGGGCTTATTTTTTAAGTTAAAGAGACAACTACCACATTCCCTTTTCCTTTTCTTAAAGTCCTATCTGACAGGCAGACACTTTCTGGTGAAGCAACAAGATCAATATACACCACTGTACCCCGTTGTACCAGCCGGTGTTGTGGTACCCGGCGTACTGGAATTCATCTTGTATCTCCTCCATACCACAGACCTCCTTCCGGCAGGAATACAGACGTTGCAACCGTCACGGATGATACCGCAGCCTTGTCGTCACACCCAAACCCCGTAAGAGCATCAGAGAATCTCCAAGACAATTTAAATAAAATAGAAACCTGAATTAAAAAATGGAGAATCAAAGCGAACGAAACCAAGTCAGTCCACGTAACTTTTGCAATGAAGGGAAAAGAATATCGACCGGTCACCAAGCAGCTGATGCAAAACACCTAGGCATAACGCTCGATAGACAACTAACTTGGCAGAAGCACATATTTACCAAAAGGAAGGAACTTGGGCTTAAATTTAGACAAATCTACTGGATGATTGGCAGGAACTCGGAGCTAACACTCTAGAACAAGCTGCTCGTCTATAAGACAATCCTTAAGCCGGTGTGGACCTACAGTATCCAACTATGTAGAATGGACAGCAATTCCAACCTCAATATCATACAACGTTTTCAAAACAAGGTTTTGCGATCCATAGTTTATGCTCCTTGGTACGTCACATCATCATCAATCGAAAGGACCTACAAGTGCCACCAATCAAAGACGAAATCAAACGCTCAAAATACCCTGATCGAATAAGTGAACAACCCAACATACTTGCAGAACAGTTGTTCAACAACAAACATGAAGTGCATCGACTAAAACGATTTAAGCCTAACGACCTGATAGACAGATTTACATCCTAAGAGATGTTTTTATGCTTCATCCAATTTTGTCTGTTGTTTTATCATTGTACGCTTAAGATTAATCACTGTAGAAATGCTAGTTATAGATTTTAAAAATACTAGTTACACATTAGCAGTCTAGTGCTGCTAAATAAATTAAATACTAAAAGGAGTCTCTCCACTGAAAGATACTTCTGCATGCCTCTCTCAAGATACTACAATTACTTATTGTCCTTATTATTCGAGAAAATGTAAAAGTATAGGAGTAATAAAAGAATATTTACTGCATAACCGAATGAACGTAGATATAGTTACGTTCATATATACCGTTAGAAAAAAACTGTTATGTTCGCTGATGATACGTCTATAATTATAAGTGGTCCAAATAAATTCAGTGCTGTATGGCAAGCAAATAATAGCTTACTTTCGATGGGCGAATACCTGCATCAAAAAAGAATTGCTTATAAATATAAATAAGACTGCATTAATCGAATTCAAAGCAAATACACGTGAAAAAGAAACATCAAATTTAATTAGCAGTTGCTAAGATCGTACTGATTTGTGCGACGTTGTCTCTGTCCCTCAAAGAGCACCGAAGCTATACGAAGTCGCACGAAGCAGTACCATCTCAACAACTGCCCACCCAATACCTCACCAAATGGCAAACCAAATAGCGATACCACCTTCATTCATCTTTCTTCTCCGAATTATCGGATTTATATTTTGCATTGAGACCAATTTTTTGGATATTTCTCCATCAATTCTAAGCTACACTTAGAACACGCTGATCATGCTGTTAGTTTCCTTGGACGTTGCCTAAAGTTGCCTAAAATAGTCTTTAGACCACTTCTGAGGAAGCTGACAGCATGATCAGTGAAACGTCAAGTATAAATATTACAATTCGATAACACCCGGACAACACTTCTACAATGCACTATAGTCGTGAAAACCTACACTCAACTATTACAACTTATTTTATCTGTTCTAGCGTTCACTATTGTGTGTACGTATTTTACTCAAAACCTTCCTCATTTAAACAACCAATTTCACGACGCCTTTTATAGATCCCACCATACTTTCACGATAACTGATTGCGAGCGATTTAATCGTAATTTACTGCGATACATTGCCTCGTATCTGAACGAAATTGATTAACTAACTTTGATAATCATTCCGAACAATCAAAACGAGCAAAAGGACCGAAAACGGTAAAGAGGCGCAAATCCTCATCCACGTGCAGATCAAAGACCGACAACCAAAAAGAGAGAGACGCCTGACGATCGACGGCGGACAATCGTCTGTCCTTCTTCCTCTACAAAAAGCGGGAAGAAAAAAAATCGTAACAAGAGCACAGAGGGGAGAAAACAGGGGATCAGAGTTTGAAACCGTGTATGCCCCAGGGCCTAATCAGAACGGCCGCCACTTTACAGAGAGAAATTTGGGTTAGGGTGCGAAGCGCGAGGGTAAAAATTGGGGTAGCTCGAAAATCCTCGCGTCACGCACGCATACGCACACACTACACGCTTTGTTGTCCGTTGAGGAATGCACCGTTCCATTCTGGCGTTCCGGACGACTTGTCAATGACGGACCGTGTGTAATACCTCATGAAGGATTAGAAAAGGATTTCTGTATACCGGGTGTCCCAAACTAAAGGTTCACACACATTATTTTTTTATCTACGCACAATTTGCAATTAAAGACTTGGATGTTGTTTTTGATTACAATCACTCTTTTTTCGATCACGTTAGTTAGAAATAGTTTCCTCTACATTTGAAACCTTAGGCTTTATTTTCCGCGATATAATCCTTTGTTAACACTTCGTCCCTTTCATACACTCCAAACTCGAATATGCCGCTATCATCTGGAATCTGTATGATGAGTAAAGTGAGGACGATCCAGGCTCCTATGGCGTATGAATCATTTTGAATACGAGCTGAAATAGAGGCGCATAATTTACGAAAACGCGGAGGTGGAACTCCCACTTTCGGTATCGCTTTACTTGCAAAATACGAGCAGTATGCAATAGATGGTTGTGTTTGTTGTCTGGATGCAATATTTACTGAAAGTGCACTTTTCGCACTTTATTAGCTTGTTGCTTTCATTTGTTGAGGATTAAATATTTCTATCTCTTATCTATCTGATTACGAATTTCTACTGAGATATCTGTGAACACTGTCTTGAGTGTCTTATACGGTTGGTTTTCCAATAATAAATTATGCTAAGTTTGGATAAAACTAAGTACATGTTGTTTCATGCACGGCAAAGGAAGCCTTCACAATTCAATTTGAATTTGGGTGGCCATTATTTAACATCCCGTAATACAATCAAGTTTTTAGGAACCGACCTTGATTCCAATTAATGCTGGAACGTACATTGTTGTGGTTTAATAAAGAAATTGCATGCCAAGAGTTATGCTTTCAGATGCGTATATTCGCAATTTTCGACGTCATGCCTCATCTCTTTATTTTACGCGGAGATACATTCTCGAATAATTTATGGGATACTGATATGGGGATCCTCACCACACATGCAGCGAGTTTTTTTGGCGCAGACATCTGTGATACGATGCTATGTGGTGCTCGGCATAAGATCCATGCAAGCCAATATTTAGGTAACTAAACATTTTACCCTTACCATGTCTATATATACTAGAAGCATGTTCCTACATTTAGAAAATCAGAGATGAAGTCCCCACAAATGCTGATTTTCATGATTATAACGCTAGGAACAGATACAACCTTCACTTGCATTGGAGGCGCACAAATGCCACCTAAACTGATCTGGAGCTGTAAAACTATTCAGAACATAATAGGGGCGTCCAATAAACTAACCCTAATCTGAGTCCCAGGTCACTCCCTCATTCAAGGTAATGAGGCAGCCGACGCCCTTGCAAAAGATGGAACTGCGGGTTGTTTCTGGGGTCCAGAACCGGCAATTGGCATATCAATTTCGATAGCCAAATGACAAATTTGCTTCTGGTTAAAACAGAAAGTACTCCAATTTTGGAGCAGTTCTCCTGGTTTGGTGCATGCGAAGAAGTGTATCTTACCCAATCATGTCAAAACCGGAGAATTACTAAAACTTGATCGTAAAAGGATCAAGATAATCACTCCTGTGTTTACAGGTCGCTGTAAACTCAGGAAACACCTACACAGAATCCGATTATCGTCAGAAACCGAATGCCAGCTGTGCATGGAGGATGAAGAAACAGTAGAGCACGTTATGTGCCACTCTCCGGCGGCCACCCGCATCAGGTTCACTATTTTTGGGACTGACATTACCACCCTAGCTGACCTGAAAAATTCCTCATACAACAAGATTCTGAGCTACCTCAAGGGCCTGGACTTGTTGCATGAACTTTAAGATGCCATCCGCTCCACAATAGGACCAAGCGGCCGGGGTGAAAGGAGCGATCGTCAACCCAGCGGATTACATCTTAGTATCAACTAATCAACCTTCACTTGCCATAGTATACGTTAACTATGACACACTCCACAAACTGCGGAGTCGTTCCCTTTAGTTCCAAGTTCGGATTCGTTCTTTTGTACCGATTCCGGCCGGAACGACACATCTCGAGTCTGTACTACGAACCTCCTGTGTAAGTCAACGATCGAAGTTATGTGCAACAACTATAATAATATGTAATAATATACTTATTTCTTTGTTGTACTAAATAGAGCATAAGGTGCGTCACATAGCGATATACATAAATTAGTCAACAAAGCCCGCATGGGTACAGTAAGCTCCAATCTTAATGTCCAGAACGTGAAACGGTCGGCTATAGCCGACAAGCAATGCCCTTTAGTCTTCAATTCACACTAAAAATGTTATCTTAATATTAGACATTTTTAAATTAACTTTTATCTGCACCCACTTCACTATCTTATGGACATCAACACTTAACACTGCAAGAAATGTTGAAATGACATTTTCATTTCTCTCGGCGTGCCTACATACATAAGTATATATTAAAAATTAAGGCTTAGACTTTACTACTCAGGTATATTTTTATTTAAAATATTCCTTTGTGTTTCTTAATTTAATGTTACACTGGTTTGTTTCTGTGCCCAATAAAACGCCACAAACAATACTTCTGTTTTTGTTATAAAAACTCTTTTTTAAGGGAATGTTATAAAAAATGATTACTATTTGAAGAAACAAAGTTAGTTATTACAGCAACGATTTAAAATTACAGATATTAAATCAAGGAACCTTATAATAATAATAAATCTTGGAATAAACCAACACCCATTTTCATATTGTACGTCTGTAAATTTAAAAAGTTATAGCAATTATTCGATATTTTTTGACCGGCCTGTACCTATCTGTCTTTTACAATTTAATAGGGACGAAAAAAAAAAAGAAAAACCCGACAGGAACACAAAAAAGATATATGGCATATATACATGAATACAAAAACTAGAATAGCCGACATGCAATCGGCTGTCTGGTCTTAATAATCAGCAGTATTGTTGGTACGGATTTACTGCCGGGCTTATCTCGGATATTTCGACCGAAATTCTATACAATCATTGCTTACGCTGTAAGTTTTTACTGGGATTCAATAGACCCAAATGCCCTTGCTCTGGTGTGTTTCGTATCGACAAAGAGTTGTTCATACTTCGCAAATTCTCTGAGTTCCGTTTATCTGCGGTTACAGAAATACAGCTTGTTATTTCTTGTTACCCTGTTTTTGTTTAAGTTTAGATTTCCTACATATGTTTCCGTACAAAAAAATTAATAGGTATAATTACAAAGGAGCATAGATGATTGTAATTCTAAAGGGAAGAAGAAACTGGAAGAGCAGTTATAATTTAAAATACTCTATTGATTAAAAATTATGGAATACAAAGAACAAAACCTATTCGCCATTTACACGATCAATGGTGTCGCTGTTATCTTTGACAATATGACAGCTAACACAGGGACACTTTGTATTGTTTACATTGAGCAAAGGCGTTTTTAAGAGGTTTTATCATATTTTTCTTATCTGTGAGCAGCATTACCACTCAAGAATTTGCGTTTATTCAACATCTACAATTTCGAAAGCACTGATTTTTCTATTGATTAACACAGAAATTAGAAGTTCTAGAAATTAGGTCCATAAGGACCTAAATAAATAAAGAAAGAGTAGTCACAAACAATATATATCTTTCAGCTTCATTGATGGCTTTTCCATGTACACAGTTTCTATCTGTACAGTTAGGTAAAAAGAAGATCATAGAAGGGCTCGTAGCAATTTCACACTTGTACAGTGAAGGAAATAGCTATAAAGGCATACACCTTAATGTAAAATATTTTCATATCGAATTTTATTGCAAACTGCAACAAATATACGTAGATCAACCCCACCCAGATCGCACATATACATGACCTTGAAACTTGATGCTTGCAAGACGTAACTAGTTTAGTTTCATTTCGCTATGCATATAGTGCGGGCGCAGGTGAAATAAATATTAAGGCAGTTATAAGTAGAGGTAATTATCGCCTTGTTTCGAAAAATTTTTGACTAACTTCATACGAAGATAAATTTAGTAAGTCATTTTACTGTAATTTCAAATTATTTAATCGCGAACATTGTTGCTTGTAGAAATGCCACGCGGAAAAAGCTTAACTGAAGTGGAGAAGAGCACAATTTGCATTCTCAAGAAAAATGGTTTTTCAAATCGACAAATTGCTCGAGAACGAGACAGACCCTGTACAGTTATAGATAACTTTATTAAATTAGGTGATAGATACAATGCAATTACGAGAAAAGGATCGAAACCTAAGCTGACAGAGCGTGATAAACGAAAAATTATTCGCGAAGCAACACAAAAATGTTTATCTGCATCACAAATAAAGAAGAGGCTAGAATTACCAGTAACTACCAGAAGAGTTAGACCAATTTTACAAAGTGATTCGACGGTCAAATGGCAGAAAACTGTGAAAAAACCACTGTTAACTGCAGAGCTAAAGAAGAAGAGAGTGGAGTTTGCTTCTAAGCACATGGCTTGGAATCAAGAATGACAAATGGTTGTTTTTAGCGACGAAAAGAAATTTAATTTAGACGGCCCGGATGAGTTACATTGTCACTGGCAAGACGTGAGGGCACCAAGGAATGTAAAGTTGCATCGCAACTTTGGCGGTGGAAATGTGATGATATGGGAGGCGTTCTGTTTCAATGGTGTGTTACCGCTCGTGTTTATTTCTAATAAAATGAATAGTGGTAACTATCATAAAGTTTTAGAAGAACCATTACATCCCTCTGCAGAAATGCTAGCAGGCCCTAATTGAAAATTTCAACAAGATAACGCACCTATCCACAAGTCCGCTTTACTGAAAGTATGGTTTAAGGTGAACAACGTGATAGTTTTAGAGTGGCCAGCACGTAGCCCAGACCTAAACCCAATAGAAAATTTATGGCGAATAATGGCAAGTTTATCAAAACGGTCGTCAATTTTTTACAACTAAAGAACTAAAAGAAAAAATAGAAGAAGTTTGTGGTAACTTAGATATGGACTATCTCCAAAAAATATCTGTGCCTTTATATTTATTTCCCATTTATTATAGCAAAATTCCTAACTTTATTTTACATTACAAGAAAACTTGTAGAATTTGTCATCTTTATGTTATTAATTACGTTTATTCACTTTAGTATGATTTTTTTTTTCAATAGAACAATAAATGTCCCTAAAATATCCACTCCCTTCATATTTGTTTCCTCCACTGTATGTCGAAACTTACGAGATACTGAGAATCTTTTTTTCTGTAACATGCAGAATTATTGCGGAGCTATTGGCTTAATAAAGAAGCATGCAGAGACCTTATTGCACAAATTGATGGAATATTAGTTAATGACGGTGCGATTTATAAAAATCAACCTTTTATTACTGTAAGAACTTTTTTTTCTGCTTTTTAATATTTACTTTTCTTTCAGGTTGTTTGCGCATTATCATTGTTTGCATTAGGCAGCTATCAACGAGGTGTTGGATACAACTTGTTACATGCAGTATGTCAATCAACAGTTAGTAGATTCATAAAAATTGTATCGAACACAAATGTATGGCATTTTATGAAAAATTCAATTAGATTTCCACAAACAAATGGAGACCGAAGATAATCCAAGGAAAGGTATTGCCTGAATAAGCTTTAACGAGAGTACACTTCAATCAGTTATTTTAGGTTTTTAAATGCAACAGGAATGCCACAAGTACTGGGCGTAATTGATTGGATAAGGTTGAATTGAGCAGAAATACGTTGTAAAATTAACTAAAAGTGTATTTACTTTGACAGTTATTAAAATTATTAAAAAATAAGGAAATGCATGTGTTTGCGATAAACATTCCATTTCCAGTTGCGGGAAGTTAGGACATACCAGTCATAATAATTAAAAGGTTGGAGGAATATGCCTTAGTCACTTAATTTGTATACAAAGGTATTAAATTTGTAAATGCATAGATATTCTAATGTACGGAAATTAGTGAATATAAAAAATATATGACTAAATTAATTTAACATAAGTTCTAATTCTGGGTTGCCGGAAAACAACACGCGGCAAAGAGGTTAAAAAATTGGTAAAACGTTACAACGCGCCCGAATTTCCTATTTAAATGGTTGGTCGTGAGAAGGCGCTTGCTATTAATTCGATAGTCGTATTTTGTTATAGCGATATCGAATATTGATGACGACACGTCCTATCGCCATGGCATAGCGACATCGCTAATCGCTATAATTGCAGAACAATTCTCCTGGAAGTAGGTCAAGCTTCTAAATAGACGAAGAGATTTTTAAAACATAGGGTGCGTCAAGCATACGGTTGAACCTAACAAAATAGTTAAATAGACGGTTTGAGTGACGGTTTGACTAATAGGCTGTCAAGGTAAATTGGTCGCTTTTCAAATCATACCCACATTCGTCAAAGTGGTTAAGCAAACGGCAATGTAATGTAATTAGACAAGTAAGGTTAGGTCGGAGTCGCTACAATCATTGAACGCATAAGAACTAAGATTATAGAAAGAATTATAACGTGGATTTTGTATTATTTACAATTACACAGTTTGGAGAGAAATTCCAAGTTGAATTAATAGGCATAAGACACTTGTATTTAATCCAAGTAGAGTCGCAGTATTTGATATAATATTCTCACTTTCGCTGATCTCTGGTAGTATTTGTGCCATCATCGCATATACTTTTTTCTGAGATTCTGCAGTGGAAATCTTTCTTGTTAATCCAAAAATTAGTGGAGAGAATTTAAGTTGATTTGTTAAGTAAAAAATAAATAAAAAAATACCCTTACCGCCTCGATGAGTGAGGTGGTAAGGGTATTTTTTTATTTATTTTTTACTATTTTATGGCACCGTATCCTATTTTGTATTTTATGTTTGTTAAGGTTATGGTAAAACATAAGCAAATAAAAGCGCATTTTGCATCCAACTAATTAGGAATACAAATACTAGGATCTATCTACCGTTTCTTAAGATTTCTAAGGACCCATTTTAAAATAAATGAATGAGGTTTCCAACAGCGGGAGAAATTTACTCTCGCAGTCTTTCCATTTTCGTCGTACCCGCGCGCATCTGTGTATATTTATGCCGTTAACCTTTTATCAGCACGTTCCCATCTTTCGCGTAACTCGTGTACCCATCAGTCTTTCTACTCCATTCGTGGCACGTATGTATGTATGCCCGGTTCGCCGAAGCGTGCAGTCGGAGATACTAGATATCTCCCCGGGGTCTCCGCTCTGCGACAACTACGTTTCACCGCCGTTTCGCTCGGTTTGAGACTACACAGAAGGCACTGAAGATACCCTCGGTTTTATAGTACATAAAGTATGTGTATAGTTTCATCTCCGGGTCTACTTGCTTGCTAGGGCTATAGATCTAGAGAAATGTTTTTGAATATTGCAGAAACTATGGTACCTAATTATGATATTTTAGTTTAACGGATGTAATTCGCTGCAAGGTTCTTACTTAGGTCCTATACTGTTTATGACGACTTTAAATTAAATTATATTATACACCGATGCAGTAGAAGTAGACCATCGTAAGTTCACACATCTAGAAAGACAAAAAAGTAATAAGTACCTTAGTGTTCTGACAAATGGTATTCCAAACATTTAAACAGTTCTTTTGCAAACATACTGTATAGTGTGTTCATACTTAAAAATATACACAAAATGTAGTACAACATTGTACAACTTATTCATGGTATGACACGCTTTCGTCTTGTGTGGCATATGACCAATCACAGCACGTAGAAATAAATTATTGCGTGTGTTTTTAATAATGAATTAATGACATAAATTGTGTTTACCCATATAAAACAAAATATTTTGTTACGAAACTATGACTAGTAAATTGTAAATAATTTCCTTGAAACTGAATATGCCATTTCACTGCATTACTCACCAACAAGCTTTATGTGCAAAAATCGGTTTTCAATCGTTAGACCATATTATTAAAATAGTGACTAAAATGGTAAACTTTATAGCATGAGATCCTAGCAGCAGAAATCCTTTAAACAAGAAAAAATTTAATGCACTCCTAACAGATGAAAACTTCGAATATAGTGGTCTATTAATAATAATAATAGCAATAATAATCATCCAGTGCATATTGTATATACACTGGGAACTCTACAGGTAAACCAGAAAAAAGTAACATGCGTCCAAGATCTTGAAGATGGCGAACAAAATTTAAAATATACAATGGGGAAACTGTACAAGTAACGAAACCAGTGACATATAAAAACAACGCCGTAACAACATTTCGCATCTACTTTATATGGATGACCTTAAGATATACATGCCGAATCAAACTCATCTACAAAATGCTCTTAATGAAGTTTTGACATGCAGCAATGATATTTCAATGGGCTTTGGAATCGAAAAATGCTCAGTCGTCCATATGGAGAGAGGAAAATTAGTCCGACACGGGACTGATGTCACTACTATTCAGTATTTACAACCAAAAGCGTCATTTATTTTTAATCTCCTTTATTGTTTGCAGTAGTTCTACGTTACTTATGGGCCTTAAAAGGAAGCTGGGGGAATTCATATTAGTGGCCGAAGGTAAGGGAGAGGGTCATTTCCTGGAGGTATATCTGAGATTAATTTTTTGGCAACATTAAGGAAATAATGATTAAGTTCCTTTGGATCAGGGCACCCTGGTTCTGAGGTGCGGGTTTTATTTCTCAGATAATTAACAATAGACCAAGTCTCCCTAACAGTGTCATTTGCTTTTATTAACCGGTTTTGATAGTATAGTTTTTTAACAAGTTTTAGAATTTTCAGGTAGGTGCTTCTATACCGAAAAATGTGTTGCAAAACTTGAGGGTCATCTGTGAACTGTTTGATGTAAAGAAGAGAGCGCATACTTTTCGCCGAGTTTCTTATTCCTTTAGTGGTCCATGGTTTATGGCGTTTAGGTTTGATAGTTCTCAGAGAAAAGGCTTCGTGAACAATTCTACCAAGCAGGGTAGTAAAATTAAGTTCTGTATTCCTGGATAAACATCTCCAATCGGTTGACAAGCACAGATTGTAAAAATTTTTGAAGTTACGATTTGGAAAATTTCTACCTACCCTTGACTCAACGATGGACGGAGGGAGATCAGCCACGACAGAGGAGCACACGTTTTTGTTAAGTTAAAATTGTTTTACGGCACTACATTACTCATTACATTACATTGGCACGCCCGCATTTCAGAATTCTAAAAATTAGCACACGGACATAAGAAGGTTCACCACTCCTGAGCTATGATATACATGCTTAAATCTATCAGAAAGTAAAAGCCGCATCAATTGTGAAAGGTCGTAGGTCCTACGCAAATCGGAAAAATGAAACACCCTGTTCTTTAAGAGTCAAGTCATTTTTGAGAACAAATGATTTTCCAAAATAGAAACATCAGAGATAAAACGAAATACAATTAATATTTAAAAATCAAGACTTTTTTCATAAAATCACTGAGATGCGTCAATTTTAGATTGGAATGAGGACTTTTGTAGAACAAATGAACAGCTCTCGGAGCTTCTGGGCGGTCTATCAGTCACTGGCTATGGGTAAAAACCTCTTTCAGTGATATCTTTTTCTACTTCTGTAAAGCATTCTAGCAATAATAAGAAAAAAGATTAGGACACCATCTTATGTTGTTTATAAATACTGACATTAACTAAATCACTTGTCAAAAGAATATCCATACGTTAATAATAAATATGCAGTGTATAGGATCCATTTAAAGTAACCAATGTCAATTAATCGTTTTTTTATTTTAAACAAAAGTTTTTGTATTAAAATAAACATTATATTATTGGAGAAATAATGCATACCTGATTATATTATTCTGAGAAAATGTATCATAACAACCTTCCCAATCTGCAAAATACGTAAATGACTGATTTGTTCGGTGCCAATAAATATCAGGATAATTCTTTCTAATACAACTTTACAACTGACACAGGGCGAAAAGGCAACCATACGTACCACCACCCATTCACGTCCCTACGATAAACTATTACATAAATCCCCGAACAATACCCAATTCATTACGATTTATGGCCGAAATGTTTAACGAAATCCATAGGAGGGGTACGAATTCTAAAACGTCGCAGTTTACAATCGCCCACATCCTCCAACCGAAGACGAGACGAAATGAGACGGGACGGACGTCGGTATAGTATTTAGAGTTCTCCTTCGTGCTGACAATAGAATTTATTTCTTCAAAGTCGTTATATGAAAGCCGGGAACAATAGGGCAAAATTTACTCCACGGTACGGTGGTAACTTCCACGAAGCGATTGCCGGTGAGAAACGACACTGCAATGTCAATCTATGCGTAGGAGTTTCACAAAAAAAAAACAATCTCCGAACAAATGAATCAGGTGGAAGTATTGTTAAAAATGAAAATACTTGGTTTGTATCTGTGATTATTTCCTATATTCTTTTACCGTTTGTATTGGGTGTATTAATTTGCATTCACTGGGAATTTATGATTTAAATCACTTACATCTTGTAATTTCCTAAATTCTTTATTGGAATTGTAAGTATCAACACCCAGACCCCAATAAGTGGCGTACTTTGCTTGTGATACGCTTTATCTTTATCAAAGCTTTCACTTTTCTAGTTAGTCTTATTCATTATGAGTATTAGCTGGTAAATTGCTCTTTTTGGCCCAATCATTTAAAATATCTTTATGAATCCTCCTTTTCAGTTTTCTCTTTGTCAAACACGTGCATCAAAGTCCACTACATTCTTGTAACACATGTACTAAATATCCCTTAAATGGTATGGTAAATGATAGTCCATCCCAACAAGCACCAAAGTAACTGAAACCAAGACTGGAACCTATTTGAAGTAGCTTAGACGCAATCGCGACTATAAATATTACTTTTTTGTATAAATTACTTTAATTAC
>JARFOC010000700.1:0-19809 GCA_031763485.1 Osmoderma eremita | reverse complement strand
ACTGCTACACGTAGCAGCTTTTTTAAGCTGCTACACAAACGTAGCAGTAGCAGTTTGTAGCTGCTACGCAAATAGAGAAGTTTTACCCATCACTACAATCCATATATATTTAAGCCAACACGACGTCAACAAAAGGGTTGGTCAGGAATAATAGATTATTACCTGTTCTGACGAGGGAGTACCACATGAAGTTCAGCATTTGTATCAATTAACGTAATATTCAAAATCTTTAAAGGCTTATAACTTAAGAAAACATCGTGGGGCACACCTAATGTACATAAGGTTATTTCCTAATTAATATGATTAGAACACGCTTAAACAATTTGAAAACACCTATATATCAAGTTAAAAGAAAAACATCTTACCTCAACACGCGCGTTGTGTGATACAAGCACCACGACCATTGACAGGAAACCATAAACCGAAATGTAAATTATTAAGTCGAAACCCCTAATCGGTGTAAAGACAGCAAGATAAAAACCGAGCGCGGATGTCAGTATTGTGTACAATTGTCCAATGGCCAAGAAAGGACCGTAAGCCAAACTCAGATATTTAACTGCGTCCGACATTAAGACGTGCAAATGTCTTATGTTCCTCAACCAGTCTCTCACGCATTTCTGCTGAACTTCACTGGTATTTTGTATATACGATTCGGTCGATGGGATTAGCTTCAGGCACAGCTTGTTGATGAAACGGAAATTTTCCGTTATGGCCGACGCAAAGTGTAGATAGTAAAGTACCGGCGCCACTTGCCATACACCCAATACGCCGAAAAATAAGTAACTGAACTTCTGGAACTTGCCAAAATCAACTGCGTCTACTGCTAAGTTGGTGAATGAGATCAAACCCACTATCGTCACCAGCAACATCACGACACCTAAAATCAACGGTCGTATTGTGCGCTTCAGTACAACAGCTAATTCGCTGGAACATCTTTCATTATGCATAGCCCATTTCTCATTGTCGAAGAAATCCAGTAATTTGATCAATTTCACGAACCTCCTCGCGTTCCAAGCGCAAAAAAAGCAAGAGACGAAAGAATACGTTAACGTCATCAATTCTAAGGTAATAAACCACATAAATGCCGAGTAGAAGGGGCCATGTAGATGTTCCATTATAATAAAAGTCCAGTCAGTGCAATACACCAACATGCAAACCAAAGAACCAAACAGGAAAGTAGTGTACAACACTGGAACGCTACAGAACGAAAATTGCAATTTATCACAATCACATAGAAGATTTTTAATAGGAAACACTCCGCTGGCGCGACCAATCAGCGCTATAGTTTTAAAATAGCAGTAAAAAGTCTTGGGCGGATCATTTTTGTTTGCCTCGAACATTTAGCTTTTGTTATAGGAATTAATAAAGTCTAGTGTTTACTTCTGGCACGGTACTACTGACAACTGAAACGATTTTTATTCCAGAATGATTGACACGTTAATTGTAGTTATGGTGCTTATCTTTTCTAACCATATGTTGAGTCGCATTATTGTGATATACAATGCTGTTTGTGTATCAATTAATTAGCTTTATTAAATAAAGCACGGTAATACCTAAAAAAATGGGTTAGCTAAACAGCAACCTTTACTGTACTGTTCCAAATATCTAATAAAGAACAAATTGTGACAAAGGAAATATCGGCTTCATTTTTGGATAAGACTGGCCTTCATTTTCGTAAACGTTAATAGCATTTTAGCAAACAAGTGGTATATTTTGAAAAAAAAGAATAATGTGAGCAAAAAGTTGTTAATACTTGTACTATATTATACTATATATTGCGGAATAAATGAATAATAGGTTCTCCTGATAGCTGTCAAATAAATTGTTTATAAATTTAAAGTAATTTCCTACTGTTCATCATTTAGTAGTTTATTGAAAATGTTATTTTTTTCTGTATTTATTTTTTTCTGTACAAATTGGATACCGGTATCCAATTTGTACAGAAAAAAAAATCAGCAAAAGCATTACAGCATTATAAACACACTGTTCGAATTACTTCTCCCGCACAAAGTATTAATTAATTCGGGACAATACGTGTTTCGGGAATACGTTGATTCCCATTATCAAGTCGTATGCATTCGGTTATATGGCTTTCATATTATACGAGGAAGCAGTCTTCCATGTAATCTATATGTCTATTAAAGTTCGTTTGGATGCCTTAATATTCTACCCTTTAAAGTTATACCAAAACATCTATAACCGGTAGACACTGTGCCAATATATCAGTAAACCTTCTTCCAAAAAAAAATGGAACTAGTTTCCATTCACAATATCTGCACTATACAAACAATGCTAAATGTTTTCTGTTTATTAAGTCTTAAACATCATGCTATCTAGAGGCATCTTCTTTAAGCACAAATCTTTAACAAACTTCTACTAGCTTCACTTCATACATAGTATTTCTTTCTGCCTCTAACATGTTAACTACCTATGCCAATTTTAATCAAATTCAAAATGGACCATAAAGTTACCTTACCTCATGTGTGACGTCATGTGAAATATAAATTAATAAAACACCGCACAACATTTCTCCAAACAACATGACATAGAACTTCGCACTAACGTAAAGGAAAATGTACAACTTCACCACAGACGTTAGTACCAGAAATAGGCAATCAGTCACCAAGAAGAAACCGTAACATTTGTTCAGGAGTTTAACAGCGTCCGCCATCATACCATGCAAGGTTCGAATATCTCTCAGAATACTCGTCAAATCATGACCACTACACCAATCGTCAATATTCCCGTGCAACAGCCAACGTTCAATTGGTACCAACTTCAGGAAGGTCTTGTTAATCTTCTTGAAGTTATCGGTAATCGTATAAGAAAAATATAGGTAGAAAAACGTAGGAGTTATCTGCCACATGCTGATTACCGTCAATGTGATGATCACCGCATGGTAACTCATAGAATCTTCAGGTTCTATTACTGCCAAGAAAAATAATAACAACTCCACAACCAACAAACTCATAGTTAGTATACCAAAGGTGAGCGGAGCTATGGTCCACTTCCAAACGCTTTTGGGACGATCCACATGCTTCGGGAAAAGATTTAACATAGTCTTGTCAAAAGCATCCAAAGTTTTCATCAGTTTCACGAATTTCCTAGACCGTGCCAAGCAAAAATAATACGATGCCATCGATCTGAAGATTATCAAGAACATATACGCTGTCATAAATAACATTTCATGATCTTTGAACAGTATTAGTAGAGACCATTCGTAGAAATAGGAAAGACCTCCAACGGAACCGGCGAATAAAAACAAGGTATACAACACCGGCACGCTGAAGTAACTGAATTCTACCATCTCACAATTAGAATTATCCAAATTCTTGAGAGGCAAATTACCGATCCACCGGCAACATCGAGCTATAGGTCGGAAATACCAATAAAAGGTTTTGATTTTCTTTTTCTCGTCATTTTCTTCGGGTACTTTAGCTGGAGTCTTATGGGAGTTGGATGTAATGGCGAACATTTTTCGCAAACGATAGAAGAGAACTGAGAAATGGGTTTTGGTATTATTAGAGGTAATACTGTGCGATTTCCTTATCAACAATATTGTTCATATCTCTTTTGTAAACTTAATCTACATAATTAGGCAAATTAACATAAAAAATCGAATACAGGAACCCATTATTCGAACAAATATGTAACAGCACTGTAAAATTTAATTGATGAATACGAATACAAAAAACATGGATAGAAATTACAATATTAACAAGGTTATTAAATCAAGGTGTACAAGGTCTAAAGTATAGTGGAACGTTGCTATACCCTGTTCGATATAGCGTGATTTTAAAATAGCAGTACGAACTAAAATCAAGTGACACATACGCCATTGGCACCATTATATAGAATTAATACAAGATAGGGTGGAAGATTATAAAGACTGTAAATGGTAGAATGGTGAGGAGCATTTATGTTTTCTATGGTGCAAACTCCCCAGTAAAAAAAAAGATCAGTTTGGAGTGGTTCTAAAAAGTTTCCCAATGTCAACCAAAAGATAAAGTAAAATAAAAATATGATTATATATGATAAACAGATGTTTATTATTTGTTAACATTACAATGTTAATAAACGCACTTATAGGTGCTAGGTATGCAAGTGTAATTATTTATCATTTGAAAGAGATACGTGCAGTGTGATAATTACAAACATAACCTCGATAACCGAAAATACTATGCATTTATTTTGAGTTTCGTTTTTTATGTGTATTTGTATCAAAAATACAATAGTAAAACTTACCTCATAGTGGATATCGTGCGAAACAAAAACCATCACTAATATCACAGAGCCATTTACAATTACGAAGTACAAAAGATTTACATCTTGATTGTCGGTGAAGAAGAAAACGTAGAAATTTACCACGAATGTCACAATCACGTAAAACTGATCTATGGCAAGGAATATTCCGTATGAACTATTTAAATACTTAACAATATCTCCCATTAAAACGTACAACAGTCTAATATTGCGTAAAATATCTTTCATGTTAGATGGTGGTCGATGTTCTTGGGGTTTGGTGTACATACTCTCTGTAGGAATCAGTTGCGTGCATATTTTATTAATACATTTAAAGTCGTCTTTTATGGCAAACGCGAAATAAACATACAAATACAAAGGCACCACTTGCCATATACCCAGAACGGTGAAACTGGTATACCACAATCCGTAGGGTTTGTTGACATGAATTTGTATCATCACAAAGTAACAAAAGGATAAAAAATCCATTAGCGTTAAGGAAGCGGCAACACTGCCAATGATGAACGGTATGACGGTCTTCTTCAAAAACGCACGTCCGGTATCAGTTTTATCTGGAATTTTTTTCTTATTAAAGATAGTAACGACTTCCCTATCGAACAAATCCAGCAATTTAATCAACTTGACGTATTTCTTCGAGCGTATAACGCAAAAGAAACAGTACACGAGAGATTTTACTATCATCAACGCTATTACAACACATCCCCACACCGTAGCGGAATCAAAA
This sequence comes from Osmoderma eremita, assembly GCA_031763485.1. NCBI lineage: Eukaryota > Metazoa > Arthropoda > Insecta > Coleoptera > Scarabaeidae > Osmoderma > Osmoderma eremita. The sequence continues at coordinate 14,822 of JARFOC010000700.1, read as the reverse complement.
TTTGGCACGTTTTCGATAATGCTCTGGTAATCGCAAAAATAAACGGTTAATCCAACGGCCATAACAAATAAGAATACGGTGTATGTTGTTGGTAAACTTAAGTATGCAAATTCTAACGACGCTATATTGCGATTATGAAAATTCTTTAACGGTAACACTCCCAGAAATCGACAAAAAACTCCGATAGGTCTAAAATAATAATAGAAAGTTTGATAAGGGTTCACTTCTTTCTTTTGAGGCGCGGTCATTTCGGAAAATTTCTCCCAAAAGGTTTTGCTTTTAATCTGGTTTTCTATAATCGCGATCATTTCAATTGCGAGGTTCGGAAGAACTGAAAAAAAGAACTCGAAGAGAGAACATAGTTATGCTCTCATTATCTAAAACGCCATATGGTGCTTTCAGTACTCTTAATGTAGTGTAATCTGTTAATTATTTTCGAAGATACAGCGTTGTTCCTGTGGTAATTGAATAAAAATGCCCTATGCCAGTGATTTTTATAGTGCTTCAATTTCAATGTTTAATACTTTTGAATGCATCTGTATCATAACATGCTGGTATTATAATAAAACTTCCTAATCTCTAAAAAGATTATTAGTGTTTTATCGTGCGCATTTTTTATGTCTATTTTATATACCATTGCCTTTTTTAATTACATAACTTGAACTGTTAAATTAAAAATTTTGAATTCTGACATTAACCTAACTTCAGTTCAATTAATTCTTGAGCGGTTAATATTCACGTTATTTTCTAACCAAAAATAAAATCCTGCAATTTTACGTTAACATGACGGAAGGTAATTTTTAAATTATTTTTGTTACTTTAACGATATAACACATATATCAATACACACAGGAAATAATATATCGGAAGATTTATGGAATCCCTACAAAGAGTTGTTACGAGTCGTTAGCAGCTACTTGAGTGGCGAAATCGAATATAAAAGTTGTTCTCAGTTAGAAAATACGTTGAAGAGACATAAACAAAACTTCTTTTCACTACTACAAAATCCGGTAATATAAAACTAAATTGAATTTCTTTTGTATGTTCTTTGTTTTTTTTTGTAGCCAAAGAATGCTAAAAGCCGTGAGGAAGTTAAAAAGGCGATGGAGAATGAAATTAGCATCCGTGCGATGGGACCACAGACAATATCGAAAGAATTATATCAAGAAACTATGATACTGTCAGATATGTATGACTTAAATGAATTTTCAGCTTTAGATTTGTTGTGCACAGCACAGTTACAATTGCCTTATTATCCCGGTTTACCTCGAGGTTTAATAGCAATTTTACTATATTATGATGGCAGAAAAGCTTTACTTGCAACATTACGAATGTTGGTACATGCTAGAAAGGGTATATTGTGGAGTTTAAAAATATCAAATGAATTGGAAAGGTTTATAACAACATATACGGATCAGCTATTGGAAAATGGATTATTCGAGAGAATATTTGAATTATTGAAGACATTAGACTTAAGTAAAGAGTTGGAAATGCTACAACAAAACGTTGCTTTGGGAGGACCAAGACACCAAAGACAAGTAGTTGATTTATTCAATAGTATCCGGGTTCTCTTAGCTGAAATAGTGTTTTTATGGTCTGCACAATGCGGACTACCAAAACAAGCTACGATCAACTTAATTTCGTTTATGAGGGAGTTGAAGACAGAAGAAGACGCGGCTGGGAAATTAGATAATATCTCTCTGTACCTTGTCGGTGCTTTATTATCTTCGGTAGATTTAAGTATATTGCGTACGAGAGAAGACGGAGAGGAAATAATTCAGGGAATGCCAATATTGTCTGAATTCGGTTTTGTTGAGGTGGTTACTAGTGAGTTATTACCGGGAAAAGATCCTTGGAAAACGGAAGGGTTGCATGCCGTTGCGATGTTTGCTTTCGCTAATTGTTTGTGTTCATTACGATCGGTTCCACAAAGTCAGAATTTACACGATGTTTTAGAACACGAGAGTCTCTTCATTGATACGGCCATTGAGATGAAAGTGTTTAAATTTCTTAAGGATGTCGTTCTTGAAAATGACACAATTTTTACTGAGGAGATCTTGTATAGGAAAATGCATAATCTAATTACAGATTTTATTGTGCAAATGTTTGCGAAAGTTAAGGAGATGCGAATAAAAGCTGACGAAAGTGCTCGTACCATGCAAGTTTATGCCCAAGAAGGTCTAAAAGCACCCACCAGCTTACCAAGGGACTTTGAGGATTTTCTAAATTTAATTTCAAAACTGTACGAGAAAGATCCCTTAGATCTTAAGTGCATGTTAGATTATTGGTGCTCTTTAGATAATTCCATGAAGGAAAGTGTTCGAATCCCAACAATGTCAGTCTCTTTATTTAAATTTGTTAAACTAGCTGGAGATATGATACCTTCAACTTTATTTGTGCCTTACTTAAACATGTTAAGCGGATTATCAAACTGTCAGCAAGCGGCGCGAAATTGTTTTAATTTGTTGAAACAAACCAGCTCCACGAATAATAGCGCGATGAGCTGGGACCATTTCTTTATGTCTTTCAATCAGTATTACAGCAACTTGCGACAAGAAATGCCACCTATCAACGATACAGTTTATAGACGCAGGACAATCTATCAAAAAGGTATAACTCCGCAAGAAGTGCAAGGGTTACATGCCGTTCTAAAATTGATGCGAGTTATTGCAGTAAATGATGACTTTGCACGCCTGGCACTCTGTGAGCATCCCGGTTGGGCTCCATTAAGCACATTATTAGGCTTAGTCAGTTGCTCGGTGCCTATACCGCTGAAATCTGACATCCTTTTAACTTTAGCAGCTTTATCTAAATCGCCAGAAACTGCTAACCAGATGTGGAATAACTTGGAAACCTCACAAATATTGGTCACCATTCCAAGCACATCTAGCTACCAACCTAGGGGTATACAAACCGAATTGGATGAGATTGAAACGGGTTTAGAAACATATCCGCTTACCAGAGGGCTATTAAAGCTACTCGATACACTTACAGACTCGGGTATCCCCAGGACATTAGGAGCTGGACCTAGAATACCTGGTTTTGACCCATATTTTACATTCATAGTGAACTCAGTCTTTTTAAAATGTAGTTCAAGGCCTTATAAGAATCAGGATGAAAGGTGGGAAATTACAGCTATGTGTTTGAAACTATTCGAGAAGTTCATCCACCGCTACAATCCAGAACTATCAGATTTCCAAAACGCGGTGTCCCCAGATAAATTCAACTCACCTCCTGGTTATCACATTATGGTGCAGTTGAATACAAAGTCGGATGTTTTGAATTGGATTTTGATTATAGTGAGTGAAGGTATAAATATGTTCGACTCTTACAAGCCCATTTCAGGGCAGAAATACGTTGAGCAATGCATTTTAAGTTGTCTGAAAATAATAGAAAGAGGCTTAGCGTTGCAATTGAAATTTTACGAGTTACTAGGCGGTAATCCGGCTTCTCTACCGATGGTTAGCCTTAATAAGTTACTTTTAACTATAAATCCACGCACAGGTTGTCCAGATCATGTCGTGAACATAGCCAAATTTACAAATCATCAATTAACACTGCCGCAACATACACTGACTGCTGTAAAGATTTTATTGCAACTTACAAATTCGTCAACTATTCACACACAATTAATGAATACCTTAATGACGACAGCCGAAGCTAAATCTTTGAGGAACGGATTTTTCGAATGCCTGGACCAAGGACCAGATTGCGAAGATGAGATTTTGACTGCGACTAAAGAAACAATCTTAGCTTTAATTAAGCAGTGCCTACCATATAAAGCACCAAATTTCGCTCATTACCTTTTAGGGTTTGATCTTACCAAAGATATTAGCGCTACAATCTTTAAATCGCCAAGTCTATCAGAATTTCCCAGAACTTGTATACATTCCCTATTTGGAATCATGAACTCTGGACTGAACCCGGCATTCAACGTCAAACCGTCTTTGTTAGAATCAACGTATCAGACTTTGTATTTGTTAAGTTGTAATAATCAGACTTCAAAACCTACTCTGAAACTACTAAGGTCGGTACCCAACTTCTTTGAGAGGCACATTTCAAACGGGTTTAAACATGCTAATGATGGTATACACGAACTAAATCAACTCTCTTGGTTATTGATGACTGTGGCTATAGAACTGAAATTGTGCTTCAGTACGAAACAGCTACTTTACGTTAGGGAACTGACACGACTACTTATTGATTTGCCACTTACAGATACTACTAATCCATATACTTTAGTACCTACGCACAAGAGTACTTTAGGAGAAAATGTTACAGCTTACGGTTCTGTTGAGGAAAGAAGAAGAGGCATCAGTTTGCTTATCCAATTGATTACAATGTTCGATTTTAGTATAAAAGAAGTTACGACACCCCAATGGGATTTTTTCGATAACAATGTTCTAAACGGGCTGCTCAACAATTGCCAAACTGATACCTCTCCAAAATTGATTGATATAAAAAGACTACACCAAATACTAATTGATGAATTGAGTGCTATACAAGGTACTGCAGCTATCGGACAGAGACACGCCCTCCTGCAGGAGATTGAAAAAGTATTGGTTCATGGATTAAATATAAATAATACTAGGCAAACAGCGGCTAGTATGGTTAGATTTGTCGATTCTTGGAGACAAGTCGTGGAGGTCTTGGCAATTTATATGCCATACACAATTTTATCCGCCCAAGAGCAGCAGAATTTCCAACTTAATCTTTTGGAGCAATTATTGAAGAAGATAGTCAATGTCGTCTTGCTTCCCGATATAGCCAACTTGTTATCTGGTGCTGTGTTACTATTATTAGAGAATTTGCGTAAATGTCACATGTACGGTGAGAAACAGAAGAAAGTCGAAAGCGCAGACTCCAGCACAACGGAGAAGAGTCCCAGCGTCATTCAATCAAATCCAGCAATACTTAAATCGATCCTAAACAATCTAACCGACTGGATATTGGTAGCGGATGTAACTGCGCAGAAGTTGAGAGTGAACTTATACGGATCCCTAGTGACTTTCCTGCATTTAATAAGTGTAGAGCACCACGAAGAATCTGAAGTTGAAGATAGCCTGTACGTCAGTAGATTAGACAACTCGAAATTGAGGATACAGAAGGAGTCTTATGCAGTGCAATTATCGCCCGATTCCTTCTCGATTTTCGGTGAAAAATTCATCGAAATCCTATGCCACGATTGCATTGGGGGCCAAGAAGTCTGCAAGATGCTAGCGATGGCCAGCTTCAGCCTGTTGATTAGTTTAAGCGGAAATATCAACTGGATCGTCTATATGTCTGGGCACGGCTATTTGAAACACCTAATCCAAGGTATCTTGGGCAGCGATGACGATTTGAAAATGATTTTAGAACCGACACCCGAAAACATTCGCCCACTATACGTATACGAAGCAAAAATGGCGTTGCTGTCTCGATTCGCCACCACACGAGTTGGAGCAGAATTACTACTCGAACAGCATTTATTATCTTGTCTAAGTAACATGACAGTTTTCGATTATCATCCGGAAATTATGAAACAATGGGAAGATTATGAGGATCCCGATAACTTTGTGCCGCCAATCGAATATCGGTATTTGCAGATATGGCTTCCCTGCTTGAGCATATGCAACGCCATCTTAACCAGCTTGGGAACGGAGAACCAATCTGCTGTTGTGCAAATTACCCATTTTCTTTTAAGTCACTTGGACGCCGTGGAATTGGTACTAAGATCTGGTAATCCCCTCTTATGCGCTTCTGCCTTAAAAGAACTTTCGACACTTACCAGTTTGATCGCAAGGACAGCCAATAATGACTTAGTGAGCATGCTAGAGAATTTTACTGTGCCCCAAGATAATAGAGCACACTTACACAGGATACAAAAGCTTATGTTGGCTTTATTAGAGAAATTTTTATTATCGGACAGTAATGTTAGAGATCTACTATGCGCTCCCTCCACAAATGAAAATATCACCTACCAAACATCGGAACGCCTACTACATACGCTCCAAATAGTTTCTAATTTGATGCTGTACGCTAGAAATTTAATCGCTAATAATGGTATAGATCACTCGTGTGTGGGAGTCATCTTCCAACCGACACTCAACGATTCGGTAAATAATTTTAACGGAAAACACTACAAGAGCTTCAACGAATATTCGCCATCCTTAGGTGTTATAATACAACATTTAATTTTGACCGTACAATATTATCACAAGGAAAAAATCACACTGAATTTTCTTCAAAATAAAACGAAAGAAATCCCCAAAATGGACACTACAGAATTAAAAGATCTCCTAACGTTAACATCCACCGATCAAGCTTACGATTTAAATGTCGTACGCGAGAACGCTTACGAACTAACGGCGGAAAAGTTAAGGAATAAAAAGAAAGAAATAGTCCATTGTACCTTCATTATAGAACATGCTCTGTACCTGATTTGGGCCCACCTGGATTACTATATGCTAAAAGCAATTGCTAAAGCCAGGAATCACGGACTAGTGAACCTAAACACCAGCATTAATGTGGATTGTAAGTTAAAATTGTCATTAAGGCAATGGCAAGTGTTTTGATTTTCTTATTATTTTAGCTACTTTAGCGTCTGCATCGGAAGCCATGTGGAAAGTATCGACCGATGATATAAGCAATTTAAAACAAGGCCTAGTATCGATTTTTACCGATAGTTTTAGCAGCCACCTATTAGGAACTGCGGAGGTAATTCAAAATCATTGAACAAGATTAATTTTGTCTTGCGACCTAAAAGATTTATGGTGCCCTATTCTGGCTGTATTTACAGCTGGCCGTCAAGTCTGATTCCTTTTAAAAAGTGCCGAATGTCAAAAAGCCCCCAGACTAGGTAACTCTTCCTCTTCAATTGCACTTGCCCCCAGGTGCAGAGCCGTTGAGTTGCACAGTGCAGCGCAGTTTGAGAGTAGGTGGATGGTTGTTCCACCATGTTCCCCACAAAATCTACATTCGACTTCCTCTGTTATTCCAAGTCTACTCAGGTGTCCTTTCAGTTTACAGTGGCCTGATAGGATCCCTGTCAATGTGCGAATATTATTTTTACTTAGGTTGATGCACTCTGTAAATCTCTTCCGGTTATAGGTTCCCAGAAGAGTTGCCTTATTCCCTGGAGTTTCTCCCAGTAGGTATTTGGATTTTCTCTGCTCTCCTTCAATTTTAAGTTTCTTCAGTATTGTACTGCTACTTATCCGGCAAAAGGTTCAGGCCCTACAAATGATATTACAATCCCTTTCCTAGCGAAATTGTCTATTATTTCGTTTCCTTTCACTCCTGTGATCCCGGAAACCACAGAAGGATTACCTTGTTACTTTTGCCTAGCTCGTTTAGTTTTGTTAGACACTGCCAAACCATCTTGGAGCTGATTATATTTGAGTTCAGCGCCCTGATGGCTGCTTGACTATCAGACATTAAGATAATCTCTTGCTTTGATAGTTTCTATCAATGTTGAACTGGACGCATCTCTCAATAGCGTCTTTCCATGGAAGATACTCGGGTACAAGCCCAAGCTTTCGAAATATATGGTTCTAGGCCCATGTATCCCTATCCCAGCTCCCTCTATCATTTTGGAGTCATCTGTGAATCATTTGATGGTATTTATGTTATGTCTCGAGATGCTGTCTTTGTCCCATTCGCTTTTGCAGCTAAGCTTTGTGGTAAATTCTTTCACAATGGCAAACTTTCTTAGCATATCGTCCCAGGGTATGTCCCATGTTTGGTCATTTTCAGGCCTTTGTTGCTGAGCAACTGTCAATAAAATAATGGTTGCTCGGTAACTATGGCAATCAAATTGCGCCAAATATAAATTTTCCAAGAAATTTATTTATTGTTTTTCAGAAGTCCTCCGAATCAGACAGAGGACTAATCGAAGTGTTACTGCGCAAAGTGAAGAGACTAATACAATTTGTACCAGTGAAATGAGTTTATTGTCATTATATTTTGTCATAATAATTATACAATATACATTAAATTCCTTTTTTTAAGAATAAATTAAGTCATTTATATGCACTGCGTTATCAATTATTGCTTCATCCCACGGGCCATAAATATTCTGCTTGTAGCTCTGATACTTTGTAAATAAAACAGGACAAATTAAACCCACAAAAATTAATGTGATGACAAATAATAGAGTTATTATTAGTGATACTTGAAATAATACATACGAAACCAACAATGTCAATGTAATTGTTATAATCACAGACTTTTTATACTTGTTTCTCAACAACGGAAATAATAAAAAGCAACATATTGCTACAGTTATTAACACTAATGCATGGTACGATGAAGATAATCTAGATGACAGGCAAATGGAACCAAATATTGCCGCACTTAATGATAAACTATTCGAAATGATTGCTGCTGGCACACCGTAATCAAAGAATATCAAATGCACCACCATCATAAGGAATGTTGTAGTATATATTGTGTCTGTACTAATAGTGTCTGTCAACGTATGCAAAACCGGAGAGAAAAATCGTGCAAATATATAAAATATAATAAAAGTTCTAACATGGCTCATCATTCCTTTGGCTAGATTTATAGGCTTGTTATACAGTATAAATCCTAACATAATTATTATATTTGTACAAAACATGACTGTATCTGGATCTATCCAATCATTATACAAGTAAACATACACCAAAGTAAAAAAGACAACAGTGCATAGTTCTTGTATCAAACTAGTCGCTCCTAACACAGCTTCCTTTAATGTAACTTTCTCAAATTTCACATTTTTACGTAGATCTTTTAAGAAAGTCTTATCAGTGTAATCATCTGGATATCCCTGATCTTCATACAATATTTTTCTCCATGGCTTCGCTTCTGGCATCGCTGTGATGTTAAGAAACGAAAAGTGGTTTCTAAAGCATCTCATTAATTTGAAAATAATGAGCTGATTGTAATATTTTATTTCCTCTCTACATGTATGGAAATGTTAAATGGGAAGGTGGAGTAAAATATTTCAGCTGATTCACTGATTGCATACTGATTGCTGATATTTTTGAGTTTTGATGTTGTCAGCAGTTTTTGTGATTGCTGGATTGTAATAAATTTTCTAAGTAAATTGTTAAAGACTTGCAAAATAATTGTGTTGTTACTAGAAAGGAAAATGTAGATGAAGCGTAAATTTCACTTAAAATTTGAATCTAACGAAAAAACGGTATAAACACAGAGAATGTAGCAATAAAGGTGACGTGTCTTAACATAACGGAACGTCATATTTGGTAACATTACCTGAAACGAAAGTTTACCAAACTTGTCAGCCGTTGCGCAGGAGGTTGTCAGAATTAGGGTTATCATGGAATTAGCTAATGAAATTTGAATACGTGTTTCGGTACGAATCACCAATACAGTAATTATTTAACATGTAAAACTCCAACAAAATAGAATCTTGAAAGATGGTATACATACGGGGTAAGTTCAATATTAGGTCTTCATTACAAGAAAACTTGACTCAAATTTTCTCTATTCCCTTTAATTTAGACGGAAGAGTTTTAAAGGAACGACCATTTAATTTAAGAACCATCACAGACTTCCTTTGGGGTATCGTCTTGTTCATAGTTTTTTTGTAAGTTATAATGTTTATTTAATGAACGATTTTTTAATTGGCAACAATTATCAGTTTTAGAACACTAGTTGGGTTAGAAGGCCGTGGGAATTCTTCTAATGGGGGCTCACGTCCTGGAGGACGCGGTAATGGACCTGGCGGCGGGCCAGGTAGTGGGTATGTACAAAACCCTTGTTTTACAAGTGTAAATATTTATATGTATAATTTTTGTAGTCCACGTGGTCCAAGAACAATAGGACGTATAACCACGATTCAGGATTGTTCTATGCCTGGTGGTGGATGAGCAAGGTAAAGCTCTCGGCAATATATAACAAAGTATTGCCAGAGAGCAGAACTTTCCATCAGCTGTAGTACTTATTTCTGTTTACAAAACTTTATCGGCACTTTGTGATTTTAACACTTAAAATGTATGACGTCTTTCTCACAAACCTTAACAGGTGGAGATTGACTGATGTTAAGTGTTAAATCATGAGGGATGGAAAGATGTTCATTATATTTTTATTTGGATCATTTTTTTTTGTATTGTAAATGTATATAGAAACATTAAATATAATATATACTTTATATAATTTATAGTTTTTATTTTTGTTTAAATTTAGTATATATGTATATATAGCAGCTGTACAGGCCTTCAAGGCCTCCGGCTTCTTCTACCATCTTCGTGACTAGTCTCTACCTCTCCCAGTCCTTGCCTCTTTTCCTCCATTAATAAGGATATGTAAATAATTCTAGTACATGTAGGAGGCCTTCGGGTTTCCGGTTCTTAATAAAAGTCACTTTTATTTAGGAAGATATAATATATTATAAATCGAACGACACAACATAACGTACATAAAAACATAACATAACATAATAATTCTCTCTATGCCGCCAACTTCACCCTCATGCTCGCCGTAATCCGCGGCAAATTTGAAATTTCTATTTCCATACCTACATACAAAACGAAATCCTGAAATAGCCTTACAATTAAAATTGTAAAAGCTCTTTCAATGTGACTAAAGTTTAAAGTTGTTGCTCTTGGTACTTTTGTTTGTACAGAATATAGAAAGATTTTCTGGATGTTAGTATTCGAATCTTAGAACAGCCAACCAATAAAATATTAAAGTTATTTCCATAGGACATCTTTTTGTTAGTGTGTTCATTATATTCCCAAATGTCTGATAAACCAACTTGGGCAACCCTCTATATGATCTCATCTAAATAATAGCAATATCGATTTTTTTTCCAAAATACAAAGCCATGATATCAAAATACAAATCTTCATATATTATACGACGAATCTTAGCACTAATATTCACTAATTAATCTCCAAAGGCAAAATTACCTTTTGAAATAAATATGTAATTAATGAGCAGTAGCGGCTCGTGCGGGGTGGAAGGGTAGGCGCTGCCCACCCAAACATAATTAAATGAAATGAAAATTTCTTCATTTATGTTTAATTGTTATAATTGCCCACTCATTAAAAATACTCACGAGGCGCCGCTGTCAATAAGACTAATAATAAAAACAAATCTATCTCTAATATGACACGGTCCAAACCCGAAAATTTACTTTTACACAATAATTTTTTTACCAAAACAATATAATTATTACGTTTAATTAATAAAAATTCATAGATTACACAATAAATTTAAATTATCCCTTCTTTATTTTTTCTTATATTCGCTAATCCATGGAGATTGCAGTTAATTTTTCTATATATATGAAATATATACAAGGGTAGTAGTAGTGTCGCAATGTAATGAAAAATGTAGATTTGAAATTTGAAAATCATTTTTTAGAATCTAAAAGTTTTATGTTTTAACTTAAGAATATACTGTATACATATGAACATTATGTAATGATTGCACAAAAAAGAGAAGAACTGTGGTGAATTTGTATTTAGTTTTTTGTTGTTGCCGTTGCATTTTAGGAGTTTACCCGCCCGTAAATATGAAACACATCCGACAAAAAATTCAGCTGAATTCAGTTTACTAGTTGAAGTGGTTGTGCGTTACGCACAACCATAAGAGATTTGATAAATTAAAAGTTCAATGTTTTTTCATGTGTATCACGTAATACTATCATAAATAAAAATACTTGGAGGACAACAAATAGTGTTACGATCTGTGGTGTTAGTGTTTACATATCTTGAGATGGTATGAAGGTGGTATGAAGGAGGTTTTATCTTGAAAGCTGGAATGTGATCGTGTTAACAAGGTAGGTTATTTTATTTATTTGGATAGTAATTATATGTATGCATAATTTTTGCCAGTAATGTTATCCAATAAGGCATGTACAGTAGTTCAGCAGAAAGTATCTACCGATACTTTTGTATCCGATCACATTTGTTATTCGCCAACTTTAGCGAGAGAAACCCATCCATTTGTATTGGTATCTAATATTCAGTGTAATTTGTTCTAACGGATAATCGAGGATTAGACAGAACGAAAGAAATCGAGATTATTTTTGTTAAGATAACTGTTGTAAATATTAATAATTATTAATTATAAAGTTGTGTATCAGGGTGTTAATTTATGTAGATTTATTTGTAATTAATCATAAATCTGTTAATAACTGAATATGGTTGTGGTTTGTCTTAAATGTACATACGTTCTGACTTGACAAATTCAGTAATAGTAGAATGCATAAGCTTGGATTAGGTTTTATATGATTTGATTGAATAAAAAATAATACCAAAGAACATTAGGCACGTCATTGCAATGTTTTTGTATATAGTGTTTTTGTGAGTTTGTAAGTTTTTTTTTATTCTGGAATTTTAATTTGTCTATTGTAGGCCATATTGGTTATTTTATTGGAAATTGAAATTATGTATTTTGAATACATGCCCCGGTTTCCTTGTAACGTGTTTTTGTTTGGTATGGATAATAGTGTGTTATGCTTATGATTCTGATTTATGAATTGTGATGACTCAACGACTATCGTTCGGTTTCTTGTAAGTGACCAGTGTTCACTCACGGCTTTGGTTAGTAAACAGAATTTGTTGTTTTGAGACGGACACCTGCACTTTATTTTAAAACAGTTTTTTGTTGACCTTGCTATAACTTATAATTCCTGGAGGTTCAACAAATCGATTGTGTATTACATACGTATAGTATGTAAGTAGTAGTAGTAAGATAAAATTTCTCTCATTGTACCCATTATTGAAACTGGAATTATAATTATTGCAAAACAAAAGTTGAATTATGTAACATATAGCAGAAATGGCGGACCTAAATTATAATGACGTTAAAATTCCATCTGTAGTTTGTAATGTCCCTTTCATGTGTTATCTGCCAGCACCTGATTTAATGAACAAAATCATTAGTTGATCGGTTTGGCTTAAACCATGGCACTTCTCTGGCCGCAATTGCAAGTTAAACCAATTGATTTGTTTGGTATTTAGTACATATTTGGAAATAAATCTCTCTTAGTCTAACCTTCCAGTATAATTAAAACTTAAATGTAATTATTTGAATATATATCCAATAGTCGGAAATATTAATTCTCGACGTTTGATGGCGTTAGTAACATCGATAAAATTTAATTCACTGGGAATTCATACAGGAACAACCGCTTCCAATAAACTACTTATACCAAAGATGCAAAATGTAACTAAAAAATTGACGACGTCAACTACCACCTTCTATTTAAAAAATAGCCTAATGGCTTTATTATGGCTTGCGCTGAGTAGGTAGCTGGTGAAATTTCGCAAGCGCTACGAAGTTGTAGTCGAGCACTTGTTCGATTCACCACCAAAAGATGGCGCCCAATGGTGCCCTTAGTATAAATTCGGGCATTCGCCTATGGCAAGCGGCTTAATAGCAGACGAACTCATACTTACCTGGCGTAGGGGTTACCGTGATCAATAAGGCGGTTCCCCCAGGACGAGGCCCCCTCATTGCACCACGATCGGGCTGACCCCTGCGATTACCCCTAATGCGGGTAACTCGGGCGCGTAATTTTTGGTAGTCGGGACTGCGTACGCGCTGTCCCGGTCATAAATAATATAAACAAAAATACACTCGTTCATTCATGATTTATTAATTTTAGTTTAATTTTAGCAATTAGCAAAGCGAGTTTGTTTAAATGATGAACGAGTTTCAAAAACCTGTTTAAAGATATTCTTATGTACTAACAATTATTTATTGCATTGTGAATATTTACATAAGTATGACTACTTTAATTTTAGTGGCAGTACCACATCTTAAACAGTAAAGATTTTTTAAATAGCGGGTAAAATGCACATCCAATAAATATTGTGTATGTGTGCAGTGTATCAATGCAGAATATGTTGGCGTCGATTTTTCACCGCTTGTTGAAGATTATAAAATATAACAAATACTTTTTTATAACCGATTATCACCTACACAAAATATGTAAATAGTGGAAATTTCAATAACTTTTTTGAAAGTACTTTATTTTGCTTATCCAACAAACAATACATTTGCAATGCAATTCTGAGTATTTATATATCAGATGGATATAAACGCACTGTTCGGATTACTCCTGCCGCACAACGTATTAATTAATTCGGGAGGACACGTGTTTCGGGAATACGTGGATTCCCATTATCAGGTCGAATAACGGAATGATGGGTGTGTTGAAATGATTTATTGCAACTGTTGAGTTTTTTTTGGAATGCCGAAAATACGTTTCCTTGGTTATTTGCACAAAAGAAGGGTTTGACAAGCAATTAAATTATAATTAAATTTTAATTTCACAAATAAAAAGTATATTTTATTTATTTATTCTAGATTGTAAAAAAATGGATTTGAAAAGTATTGTTCACAAATAAAATAACACGATTTCATTTATGATGATGATTTTAAAATGGGCCTACAATTAATCTTGGTACCAACATATATTGTCTGTGTAACTCTAAATTCGAGATGACCCATATCTAGAATATAAAGGCTTTAATTTTTGCTTGAACACTTTCCAAACATTTTCACCGTCTTATTGATTTAGTAAAAAAAAAACATGAAAACACGTTTGGTTTAAAATAATGGCATAAATTTTATCAAGAAATATGGAGCTATCAATTTATGAGATTCGCTGTGTAACCATTTAAATCTGGGTAGCCAATTTCTAAGCCACACTCGTGTTTAACATAATTATAATGTAAGTGGTTGCACAGCTTTCGTTATGCAAGCCATTAATACGTTTGAATTATGATTAATGTGGGCCGATCTTTGCGGTACTGCAATGCAAGGCCAACCCGCGACAGGAACAGAGCAAGCCCTTGAATCCCGTCAATTTCCAAAAATCA